>JARYHS010006964.1:15190523-15238098 GCA_031002005.1 Vandiemenella viatica | reverse complement strand
CATTGGCCTTCTGTAAAAGCTTCTTTGCTTTTTGGTACATAGCATTAAAGACTTTCTAAAACTTTTCTCTGCCTTTTGTCTGTACCTTGGTGGAGTTTGAGGATCACTAAAATTCAGTCTAGGCATTGGGATTGCTTCAGTGGGTTTGTACGTAGCATGTTTATGATGGTGAGGGCCATGACGTAGTACGTGTATTCATTCACAAAGAAATCCGTTGATTGTCAGGTCATGGTGGTGCTTTTTTTTTTACGATATTGGATAAAGTAGGTTGTTTAGCTACCTTTCTAAAATCATCGGGAGCAATAGACTTCCCACTCATTGTTAAGATTTTTTCCAAATAGTTCTTTATATTTGCTATCATCCATTGTGTGCTACACTGATGGTATTTGTAAAAGTTGATTTATTTTGGTGGCTGGATATAAAACTTCAGCTTCGACCAAACATTTGGCTGATTTTGGCCAAACTCGCATGTGTGGCAGAAGGTGCTTTTTTGGCCAAAGTTGGCAGAAGTCGACTCCTTGGTCGGACTCTAGTGGTAAGGTGAAGTATATAACAATTATAACTTAATAAAAAGGGTAAAATTTAACCTTATATGTTGTAAATTGAATTTTAATTGGTTATTAATATATCCTCTGCCTGTATGTATCTTTATTCATGAATTTCAGTACATATCTGTAGTAAAGGATCTGATTTTTTCTCTTTCTAGGGCAACAATTAAATTTCAGCAAAGCCTAGCTCAATGTTGTGACAAACAAGATCCTAGTATGTTAGAAAACACATCATCTATTGGGCCACTACAGCTTACTTGTGCTAAATGTCTACGTATTTATGTTTCATGGGATTTGCTGATGAGGCATATTTTCTCTCATAACCAATACCTCAATACTCCACAGTACATCTGCCAAAGATGTGGTCAGGTTTTTGTAGATGTGTCAATATTGCATGCGCATGTGGCTAATCATAACAGGAAAATTAGTTTGATGCTGCAACCATTATTTCAGCTTGTGTGTGCTTTTTGTGCACAGATATTTTCATCCTGGAATTCTCTAACAAAACACGTGTTTGACCATATCACAGCTATCTCCTGCCCCTTATATGTCTGTATGTATTGCTCAGAAGTCTTTCAAGATTCGACAAGGCTCCAACTTCATCAGGACTCTAGCAGATCTTCACAACTTTCTTGTAAATTTTTGCAAAAAAGGTAAGATTGAGAGTCTATATTTTAATTTAAGATAATACAGGTTTCAGATTAGACCATCTTTTGTTGCTGTTGGAATGTAAAAGTATGTTTCAATGCAGTAAATACAGCTGGCAAATATATGTATGTATGTAATTATTTCAGAATTTATGTCTAAAGAGAAATCTTTTATTTCCCTTCTGTTAATGTAGGCATATGGAAATAATTCAAAATAATAGAATGTCCCCTTTTTGATGTCTACTATCAGTTTAGACTTCTTAGTCAACAATAACTTTTCAGTCAGTCTTGAATGAGGGTGAATTCCCAGTCCTCGTTTTTGATAATTTATGTTGACATAATTTTATTGTTAGGAAGAATCATGTAAATTGACCACTATATTCATCCTAGGTAAGGAGATTCTCCTGGTAGGTACAGCTAAGCAATTGGCTTGTAGAATTGTTACTTCTGATCTTGTTAGGTGATCTCAAGTTAATGGACTAAAAAGATTTTTATGAAGATCTTATGTTTCATTACAGAATGTAAATTTGTAGATGTTCATAAGGTCAGTTAGCTTTAGATTTTTGTTACTAAATTTTTAGCACCATTGAAGTAAGTTAGTAAATGATTCACCTAATAATTTTTGTATTATTGAGGAGTAAATTTACATTTATTTCTCTCACTAGCAAAGAACTCTAAAGGATATTTGAGATGCTTATATTAAAATATTCTTAGAAAAAAAATGAGGATAGTAAAGCGATATGTATTGAATTTTAATGCCTGTATGGTACTGATTCAATGTTAAACTTTGGGTCCAGCCATGTTTGGTACTGATTCAATATAAAACTTTAGGTCCAGCCACCAGAGGGTTGAATACACATCAGAAGTAATCTCTATCAATATGTTATAAACCACACAATTTTACTTTAATCTATCAAAAGATATAAATATGATGTAAGTATTGATACTTAGCATTGGCAATTTTTTATAGATACTTGTGAGAATACATTTTCCCTTGGGCTATTGTGTTACAGGGTAGAGAGATCTGGTCAGACCAGAGTTTTTGTGGAATAATGATTTAAATTTCTTTGGAGTTTTATTTCAGCATAGCTCAAACTACATTTTTAACTCCTTCAGCGCTCAACACTGGTGAAAAACTTAAAACAATATAGCTAAGGTAATAGTTTTATTACAAGATTTCTGTATCCTTAAGTGAACATAACTTCTGCTGTGAAAGTTGACATGAATTAATAGACAGGCAGGCTCAGCACTATCCACACATACATGAGCTTAAGAAATACCTCTTGCTGGCAGTTTGATTTTTAATTTTGAGAAGGGTGAATATTATTTGTTTGCATAATCTGTTATTATCATGGTTAATAATCCCATGTGACAGATAATTAGGTATATGTAACCAAGCAATGTCTAGGCAGTTACTGACTCTTTCTCGTATTATTGGCAGTTGAATTATCAGATTTGCAATTGCTATAAAAGATTGATGATGAAGCTCTGAAAACAGCTAATTTTTCAAATTGATATCCAGAAATTGTGATTAATGATGCCAAAAATTTGTGTTACTAAGAAAGTATAAACTAATAATAAATTTGCAACTTAAAAAAATGGACATATTATTTAATTTGAGGTGAAATACTTTACTTTCTCATACAATGTGCTGCCACTTTGGTAATTTGATCAGATTTTCTAGGCAGCTATGTGTGTTCACTGGGTATGTCACCCAAGAGCATTTTATTAATACACTAATGAAAAGGCTATGTTCTTATATTGAAACAAGTCATATTATGATGTAATACTGACAATTGTCAAAGCATATTCATATAAACTAAAGATGCAAGCTTAATGTTTCTTAACAACTCCACAAAATACATTAATTAATAATACAGAAATCATAAGAAATGAACATATGAAAAACAAAGTAATACATTTTAAAGTCATTTCAAGAAACTAATAATATGTTAAGTTACATGTTAATGAAACAGATAGATACTGCTAACATACTACTAAACATTTGCTGATACAATTCAACCAGTCACAACACACCATAAAAATAAACTGGAGAACTGAGTTACTGAATGATTAAAATTCTCTGGTGGCATTGTCAATCCACACAGTACAGTAATTGAGAGGTTGCTGTGTTGAGGTTCAAAATGGAAAATACAGAATGTGTAAACAAAACCATTGTAATGGATACATTAAAATACGTAAGCTACTGAATTTGATTTAAAATTATGAAGCAGCATTCCTTGCATCATTTTTATCTGGTTGATAGTATATTGTAATTGGTTTATAAAATATTGCTGGCATTATATAATAATTAAATATTGACTGCTTAAGTAGGGCAATGTTTGCTGTTACAAAAGAGAGGGATACAGATCATAGTAATTAATTACTTCTGCCTCTCATCAATTAATGATGATTATCTTTAATTACTTTCTTCTGCAATACACAGGTTGCTGTCATTGGTAGGCAGAGGGTTTATCTGCCCCCAAAAGTAAATGACTACTCCTTTGAATGGATTAAATAGTCCTATGCAATGACAACACTGACATATCATTTTTTAGTTTATTTTCCTGTGTGGTATATAATATCACACAATAGACTCATATAAAGATACTAAAGCACAAATTCATTTTGACAATTTGTGAGTAATGCAAAGTAACTGCTTGATGATCCACAAACAAAACTTTTGAAAACTACTGCTTTCCATCCTTACATTCTTAAATAGACTCCATAGAAACATGGAAAATAATACAGAGAGTGCCAACAGACATTTCTCAAGTGCTAATAATTCATTAACAATCAAATCCATGAAGAAAATAGTTACAAATTTTACAAAATTGCTATGTGATTAGAAAACACCTTAGAACAAAAATTAGTACTATTAATGCATTTCACCAAAAGTATAATCAAAAACCAGTTCAAACTGTTCAGAATTGTCCCCAAAAAATGAAGCTTACATCAACTGCAACTACGAACTTTTATTTAACATTTCATACATAATACTGTTCCTAATCTCCATCAAGCAATGTTCATTTACATAACAAATATACACAAATTCACAATACTAATTCATGAGACATATATAAATATATAATTAGTCAACTCCTATCTAGCTATACATAATTCTTAAAATTCCATAAAAGAACAGGGTCCTTTAACTGTTGAAGAAGGGATTAAGAATTTTATTATCGATAATATAAAAATTACATACTTAAACCATAATATGCAGTAAATGTGAATCTAACACAAAAATTAATTTCTGTATCATTTATTAAAGCTTACCAAATGCAGTTAAATGACTCTTTTCTTACGTAATTGATTTTGAAACTAACAGTAAATGAAGAGAAATTTTAGATGTGGGGAACAACTCTTTAGATGCAATTTCAATAAATTTTCTTTAATATTTTCGCATGTTATCAGGAATCATCTCTACTGAATTTCAAATTATGAATTTCTAATTCCTATAACATTTTGAATCATCCTTGTTATCCTATTGTTATTGTTTCATACTAAATTTGTTACAATTATTTTTTCCAGATGTTATCATGCCACTCCTGTTTACAACCAGCAGCAGCCATACACTTCTGAAATTTGTAGAAAGTTTTTAACAAAGTCAGGTACCATTATAATGCATAAAAGTATCAGTATCACTGAGAAGCCTTATTCTTGTGGAAAGTTTTTTTCGAGGTCTAGTGACCTTATAAAACATAAAACAGTTCATACAGATGAGCGTCCTTATTCTTGTGGAAATTGTGGAAAATCCTTTGCAACTTCTAGTCACCTTCTGGAACATAAAAGACTTCATACAGGTGAGCGTCCATATCCTTGTGAAATTTGTGGAAAGTCTTTTGTGAGGTCAAGTAACCTCATAAGACACAAAAGGGTTCATACAGGTGAGCGTCCTTATCCTTGTGAAATTTGTGGAAAGTCTTTTGCCAGGTCAAGTGACCTTATATTACATAAAAGGGTTCATACAGGTGAGCGTCCTTATCCTTGTGAAATTTGTGGAAAGTCTTTTGCAAGTTCAAGTGACCTTATAAAACATAAAAGAGTTCATACAGGTGAACGTCCGTATCCTTGTGAAATTTGTGGGAAGACTTTTGCGAGATCTAGTTGCCATATAACACACAAAAGTTTTCATACTGGTGAGCGTCCTTATCCTTGTGAAATTTGTGGGAAGTTTTTTGTGAGGTCAAGTGACCTTATAAGACACAAAAGGGTTCATACAGGTGAGCGTCCTTATCCTTGTGAAATTTGTGGAAAGTCTTTTGTGAGGTCGAGTAATCTTATAATACACAAAAGGGTTCATACAGGTGAGCGTCCTTATCCTTGTGAAATTTGTGGAAAGTCTTTTGCAAGTTCAAGTGACCTTATAAAACATAAAAGGGTTCATACAAGTGAGCGTCCTTAGTCTTTTGCAAGTTCAAGTGATCTTATAATACATAAAAGGGTTCATATAGGTGAGCATCCTTACCCTTGTGGAAAGTCTTTTTCTAGTTCAAGTGACCTTATAAAACATAAAAGAGTACATACAGGTGAGCGTCCTTATCCTTGTGAAATTTGTGGAAAGTTTTTGGTGAAGTCTAGTAACCTTCTAACACATAAAAGACTTCATAGAGATGAGCGTCCTTATTCTTGTTGAGTTTGTGGAAACCCTTTGCAATTTCTAGTCAAATTATAAGACATAAAAGGATTTATACATGAGAGTGTCCTTATTCTTGTGCAGTTTGCAAAAAATCCTGTGCAATTTCTAGTCACCATATTAGACATAAAAGATTACATACTGGTAAACATCCTTATACTTGTGGAATTTATGAAAAATCCTTTGTAACTTCTAATAACCTAATAAGACACAAAAGTGTTCACATAAGCAAGTGTCCCATATAGGCGAGTGTCCTTATTCTTGTTAAATTTGTGTAAAATCCTTTGCAATTTGTAGTAACCATATAAACGGTTTTATAGATGTGTGCGCCCTTATTCTTAGGTGGTTTGTGGGAAATCTTTTACACCATCTAGTATCATTAAAGCACATAAAAGAGTTCATAAAATTGAGCTGCCTTATACTTACGAACCTTATGTAAAATGGTTTCAATGGTCTTGTCATTGAGGCATGTATTTAAACACTCATACAGATGAGTGTCCTTATTCTTGTTTAATTTTATGGAAGATCGTTTGTAGTGTCTAGTAGCTTCATAGTGCATAAAAGAGTTCATATGGGTGAGCGTCCTTGTAAACTTTGTGGAAAATCGTTTATTAACTCTAGTAATTATTAATATTATGAAACATAAATTTGATAATGCAGATGAGCTGAGTTATGGTTGAGGATTTTGTGGAAAATTTTTTGAGGAGTCTGGCAACCTTGCAAGGCAGAAATTAATTCACATGAATTAGCAGCATTATGCTTGAGAAGTTTTTAGAATACATTTGTGTGAATGATCACAAGAAAACATCATTTACATAGGCCCAAGGACTTAAAATATATGTTACAGTTGATATTGATTTGATTTCTTATCCTTGTAAAGTTTGTGGAAAGTTGTTTTAAATGCATAGTGACATTGGAACTTATTAATGATATCTATATGATGGACTTACTTTGTGGAGTATATGGGAAATTGTTTAATCAGTTCTTTTAGCTATAAGCTGCATAAAATTATTTGTTGTAGACAGTGGCCGTACATTAATGAATTTTGTTGGAAGTGGTTTAGTTAGTCTAGTAATTTCAATGAGCAGCATTATGCTTGTAAAATTTATTGGGAATTTTTATGATAACAACTTACCTAGTAATACATGGTAGAATTGTTATTCTCATCCTATTTTTATAAAATCATTTAAACTCTATGGTATCCATATAACATGCAATATAAGCCATGTGAATGATTAAACTTATTTTTGTTGTGGTGTATCTAAGAAGTCTACTGGCTGTGAAATTCATAAAATGGTTATATAGGTGAGCAGCCTTATTCTTTTCTTTTGTGGGAAATTGTGTTAGTGGTCAAGTAGCTTACAGCTGTACTGGTAAGCTATGTTATTTTCATGAAATTTGTGGTCAATAGTTTCTTTATAATACATAAAAGTATCTATATGACTGCATTACTTTAGACTTGTGGAGATTGTGTAAAACATTATGAAGAAGCCATTGATGTGAGATATCATATGCTTATAATAATTTGTGAATATCATATGCTTTATCTTTAAACGGCATATCCATACATCACATATAAGCAGCCCTGGGCTTGTGAAATTTTTATAAAATAGTTTCTGCTGTCCTATTGCTTTATAAATCATGGTAGAATCCATTTAAGTGGCCCTCAATTTCGCTGTAAATTATACAAAGCTTTGTTTGCTCTTTCTATTAACCTTTGGTGCATTGAACAACACATTATGCTGATAGAATATTTCATTGAAATGTTTGCAGAAAATCCATTACTCAGTCTAATGGGATTGTGTTAATATTTTATGAAAGTCTTCTGGAAAGTATTTAAAAAAATATTAACAATAATGTTTGTATGTTCTGTTAGAGAAATTTATAGTACTCAATTTGTTGGATATATTGTTTTATTTTTGTTTAGTCAGATAATTTTGAATAATATTAACTAATGATAGTGGTGTATTTATTGCTTTGCTTTTTGTTAAAGCTTAATAAAATGTCTATAAAAATGATTATTTTAAATGTATTTGTTTTTCCAATGTTCATGTATCCAATATATCAGTGCTTTGTCACTTGTTGATTATATTGTTTTTTTTGTAATTATTGTTTAAAGTCCATCTATAAAACTTCATTATTTAATTTATCTTTTTTTTATATTCAACTATTTGAAGACAGCCATGTATCTATGGTATTTTGCATAAATAATTATTATTTAGATATGATCTATATGATCAACTTTTGATTTTTAAAACATGTAACAAAGTATAAGTGTCTTCTTTCTTCATACTTGTTCAGGGTTTAATTACACAAAAATATTTTATTTGAAAAATACTGCTGAACATGCGAGTGTTGATGTTAAAGTTATGATTGTGAAATGTTTGTGCTCCAGTTCCTCTGTGGCTGGTGGCATTTTTTAATTGCTGATAGTTAATGAAAGTACTGTTTCTAGTAATGCTTTAATTTTTGGAATGCTTTGTTTTTTTCTTTAATATTTGGAATTATATTACTAGGGGTTTTCTTTTATCCTCAGTATATAACTTGGTTATTTTAACTTACTGATATTGTGTATATATTTTAAAAATGCCTTGCATGTTAATAGTCAGAATTAATATTGGTGGTGTTGTAAACTATAAGAAATAATTTTTATTCTTATTAGAAGTTTTTGTTGCAAAAAGACTTTAATAATTTCTTATCCGTTTCTGATGTGTGTTTTAAGTGCTGTTTTAAATAATAATCTATTCTGCTTCACAAATTAGACATGATTTTCTTCTTCCATCACCCATTTTGTAATTTTCCAGCCAGAGTATATGGTGCACAAAGTGATTGAAGCCTAGTGTATACATAAAATCTTGAGATTTGAAATATTATCAGTGGTGTTGCAGGACACAGATCTAGTCTGTGAACAAGTTACAGATGCCCTGTGGGTGAATCTGATGGAAGTAGAGCTCTGTGTTACAGTTGTTGGTGAAGCATTAGGCTTTGATCAGTGTACCTTTGAAAATAGATTGATGTTAATCACTGAATCTGGTACATGATCTGACATTGCTAAAGTCTAGCATTTATTTTGTGAGGACACGTCTTTGATCCTTACTGTGGCAGTCTAGGTTTTGGTTATCTATTGTTTTGATCAGCCTCTCTCTCTCTCTCTCTCTCTCTCTCTCACACACACACACACACTAATGATTTTGAAAACCAAGGAAACCCTCACTAAAGATCAATTATTCAATTGGCAGCTGGAATTTGTTTGGTTTTCTATACCGTAGTTCTCATACTATCTCTCAATACATGACGATGAACACCACTGATTTATTTCACTGATACAATGTTCAGTATCTTCTCCCCCAGGTGTAGGGTTTTGGTAAGTATACTTCTAGTCCTCAGCATTGGTTAAAAGCCATCATAATACTTCGCTACTATTGGTCTCTTGTGTGCAACTTTCTTTTCAAACATCTGAGGCAGTTAATACTGACATACATAAAAGTAGAATTGTGGAGTGCCTTTAATCTACTGGTTCTTATCATATTTTATACATTTACTAACAGTGGATAGTGATAAGGACTCACCAAAGTTGAAGGCTGTGATGAGTGAAAAATATATAAGACTCACAGAAATATATACAATATTTCAGTTTGACACCTTATTCATGTTATAGGAAATGAGTCAGATGGCTCGGAAGTGTGCAAACACTGAAATTTACCACTTTACCTGACTCAACGTAATGTAACCATGGTAGGACATGGTAATATTTTAGAAGGAATAAATTCTAAGCAAATGACTTAAAGAATTTTCTCTGACCTGTCTAAGGTATTTGAAAGCCCTGTTCATGAAATTCTGATACAAATATTGAAGTAGTGTGGTATATAGGATATTGTTAATAAATGGCTTGGTTTTCACCATTTGAATAGAAAACAAAGCGTCATTAGAACGTTTTATTGTTGTGTCATGTGGTTTCTCTGAGTGGAGATTTACAAGATGTATAATACCTCACAGTTCTGTATTGGGGCAACTATTGTTTTAATATATATAAGACCTACCATGTGTTGCATCTAACATCTCAAATTTTGTTTAATTTGACGATGATACAAGTATAGGAATTAATAGTACTGCTCCATATTTCTTTACCAAACATATTTCAGATTATATCTTTAACTTTATTAGTACATGACTGATAGCTTATGCATAAATTTTAATTAAACTCTGTAAATGCAATTCAGTACATCAAATAGATATCGCCAAACATAGAAGTAAAATTTGCAGGCTAGTCTATTTAAAAGGTAGAGAGTGTGAAATTTCTAGTTTTGAATATTGATCATAATTCAAATTATACATTGCATGCCTCTGACTTACTGAAAGCAATAGGATGCAACCATGCTTGAAATTTGTATAATTTCTGCAGTAGATGACCTTTGTATGAGGAAGCTAGTTTGTTTAGCTTATTTTTACTCCTTAATATCACATACAAGAATATTCTGGGGCATTTCTACTCGGAGAAAATAAGTATTCGCAGTCGAAAGGGGAGTATTAAGAATTATATATGCAGACGTTTGCGTCAGAGAACTCTGTGTTATTGATTGAAGGTGCAGAATATATACTGAAACCAAAGAATACATTATTGCAGCAAGGCATAACCAACACTACTACCTCCCCTAGGCACATGGTCCATCATAACTTACAATTAACCTAAGTTAATATAAGATGTTAAATTGTTTTTCATTTCAGTTCTGTAGGGTGTTAAATTGTGTGTCATATTAGACTAGAGTAAAGTTAGGTTAGATATCTGCAACTTAGCTGTACTTTAGGTTGTTAAAATTGTATTAGGCCAAGATAACAAGCTAGCGTGGTGTTAGAGTGATGTGCATTGGTTGGTGTATGCTATTTACATTATGTCATTGAGATTCTGAAATCCTAATGCGCGTCGGGTTGCCGAGGAGGCGTGGACTCAACAATAACCGGTGGCTGCTTCCCACAATTTACAACGCGTTATATCGCCAAACATTCTCCGGAAATCCCGCGCACAGATAGCGGACTTCTCCTTTTAAGATGCGCAAAATACCGGAATTCTACATTCGCGGTAGGTTCCACGCTTTTTGTTGCTATATTATTTGTAGAAAATTAGCTATCTAATGATGTCTAACAACATACAGCTGACGTAAAAATTCGCTTTATTAAACCGACAGGTTTTAAACTCCCAGAGGTTCAGACTGCGAAGCTTAAAAATCATATTAATTGCCTTATATAGGTATGCATTATTGAAAGGAATTAAATAATTTATGCATTTTTCGTTGATTCAAGTTGTATGCCGAATAATGTACATCAGGTTCATGCTTTGTTACTTTTAACAGAGCTGAACTAGAGTGATGTTTCAAACAGTTTCTATTCGAGTCTTTTATATCATTCATTTAAAAAAAAAAAAAAAAAAAAAAAAAACCGACTCGCAGGCATTGCTGGAGGAAAGATTTTGCTTACAATGACTGATAATCTTACTGTTCCGGTTATTTTCAAACCTTCTCGTAATTTTAGTCAGTTTTGAACTGGACTGGAAGTAAGTAAGTCACATTTAAAATCACCTATCTGTGAATATGTTTCAACTTCATTCTCATTCTGAAGCATTTCAAACCAATAAATTATTAGCATACTTAATATATAATATTAAAGTTAAAAATATGTTATAATTTAATTAAAATTTAGTATTGAGAAAATAAATTATTTTTACCCCTGTTCTTGCTAATTAGTATAGCGACCTCAAATTTACGCATGATTTGTTGTTCAGTTGGCATCCCTGCTAGAGCGGTCTCTTCTTGCTAAGCCGTGGCCCACACGTAAATTAAATTAAATTTTTAGACACCTTTTTATCTGAAGTGTCTAGTGATGCTAGAAACGTCGCAAATACTTCAAATTCATTAAGTAAATTTCTGTTTTACTCTTGAATTAACAGGAGAGAACACCAATTGCCAAAAGGCTTACAATAATTCATCTTTGTACAATCTGAAACTCATAGACTTGTGTTTCTTTGATCAAGCGTGGCGGCTGAGAGTGCCTGTTATTTGGTAGGACGCGGGTTCAGAAACCCATCCAGCCATCCACGTCGTCCCAGGCGAATGCCAGGAAGGTTCCTTCAAAAGCTATGATCGAATTCCTACGCATATCTTGTTCCTAGTCCTCTAACGACTGGATGCCGACGTTTCTGAACAGAAATTCCTTAGCGTCACACATTACGAGTCACGTGATCAGTGCGCATGCCTAGAGCGTCGATAGCCACGTGAAGACGCTAGGCAGCAGAGACGGTCGCCATTACTAAACAGAGGTGCGTACACCAGTATTTTTAATTCCTTTTGTTTATCTATATTCGTTCAATGTTGATAATTTCGTCTCTGACCGCTATTGTGATAGAAGCTTTCATTATCACACTGATATATTAGGATTCATTTTTCATATGAAAGGAAGAGTTTTATTTAAACTTAAAAAAAAAGGTTACAATCCAGAAATCCTCCGCGCTAAACTCGCCATTTTTGTCGGGCCTAGAAGCTACTAACGAAAACTGACTGTAACAACGGTTACCAGGTAATGTTGTCCATGATGTTGTGGAGTAGTTCACATCGCGATACATGTCTTGACTAACATGGTACTCATGAAAGCAGCTTATTAATCACTAATAATAACTAAACTCCTGCTATGACAAGAATATTCTAATCCAGGTTCCACTGTAACCTAACCACTATCACCGCTAATATTCCGCTGCAAAATCGTACAATGCAGACACACCTAAACACATGGAATTCATCGCTAACTACATTTCCTGAATTGACGACATTTTATAGTTCCTTGACCATGTATGTGGCACCAACACACTGCAGCAGTGTTTTGTCAGCCACTAAATTAACTTCAATTTTCTAAAAATGTTTTTATAACATGTGTAGTATCCCTTTCGTGATATTACCTAACACAATGAAACCTTTTAATTTTTGTTAAAAAAAGTTTTCTCACGAAATTGAAATACCCGAACATTGTATTTTACTGCCTATTTTCAAAGTACGAAACCTGTACTTCCAAAAATATGTATTATACAGTTAGTGAAAATCTCTGTCCAAAGAAGAAAGCTAATTTAGACCGTAAAAAATTTCCAAGAACTGCGAAATGTTCGCCAGTTACCAAAGCATTTTCAAAACTATTTCCAACGTTCGCCAAAATCAATGGTATCATCTATGGTAACACAGGAATTTGTCAGGAAAAACTTATCTGGAAAAATGAATAACTTTGTTTTTTACTGATATTTTTCCATTTAATATTTTCTTATGGCTTTACGCCTCGTCGACATAGCGGGCATTAGAGGCGGGAATGAACCAGAATCAAGGAATGGGAAGGAATTCGGCCATGCCCAGGGGCGGCCCTAGGGCGGTGCGATCGGTGCGACCGCACCGGGCGCCGTCATATGGGGGGCGCCAAAACTGCATCGACATATCGTGTGCGCAAAAAATGAAAAATAATTCTATATTAACCCAGCTTGCTGTTCACATATTATTGTAACACACATCATCCAGAAGAGTTTATAAAAGTAAGAGTTTCAGCTTAATGCATAGTCGTATGGTATCATAGAATAGAGTAAATTAGAGTTATTCAAATCATGAAAATCACAACTCGTCTAAAGTTAGCACCCTCCGATGCCGCGTCGTGCCTCCCGCACCTGTTTTTCTGCCTTTTCGGCTGTAGATTTGAAGTTCATGCATGCTGGTACATGTTCATTGGGCGAGATTCAACCTATTTATCTCTTTCTACAATATTACATTCTCGGTGATTACAATTAACGTTGGTTTCGCAAATATTTACAAAGCTTATCTCTCTTTTACAAACAACACATGTAGCCAACCACAAAAAAAAAAAACTGTATGGCGCACAGTACTTCAAAAGAAAACAAAAGCAAGACGAAACTGAGAAGGCTTCAAAATTACAAGCAACCTTTAATTGAAGTTATTCAGACGATGCTCATGATAAAGAGCAGCATGTGCAAGAAAATTTATCTATGGCTGGAACGTCGTCTGCTGTTCAAAAGATTACAAATGGGTATACAAGACATACCACCACCGCCACTTTATCAAAGTACAAATAAAGACGACATTTCAAAATTGTCGCTCATTCACCCTGCTGGCAGGGATGGAATAATTAATTGAGCAACGAAAAATAAAAATCATAGACGTCATTTTTTAAATACGCATTTTCAAAGAGTAACACCAAATGGAGAAAGTTATAAAAGTAGATAGCTAGTTTATTCTAAATCTGCACATAAAGTATATTGTTTATAAGTTGTTTATTCAACAGAAGGTCTCATTTTTATTTGGGAAAAGAAGGATTCGATGACTCGAGTTATGAATCAGAGCGTCTCAAAACTCACAAAACTTTCTCAGATCACAATCACACCATGATCAGTTGGATAGAAGCGTTGATTCCATTAAATAACTTCAATGTACTAGACAAGCATTTGTAAATACAGTTTGAAAACGGAAAATCACAGTGGGTTGCTATCCTCTAATAAATGATGTCTTGTTCAGAGGAAGCTTTGGTTCTGAAAAACTAAATGCTTCTAATGATGGTAACTTCATGGGTATGTTGCAACTGCTAGGAAAATAGGATCCTGTGATAATCGCTACAGTTCTTCATCACTACTCTTCAGTTCGTTACGCCCTTCTGAAATTATTCAGTTGCAGCAGCAGATGCCTTGTCACTTAGCCAGATCGTGGAGCAATTTGAGTTCATAATTACAGTGGTGACTTGGTATAATACATTGTTTCAAGTAAACATTTTAAGCAAAGGATATGCAGACTGAAAGTGGATTTATGAAACTCTTCATAGTTGCTGAAAAACAGTTCGGAATTTGAGAAAGAGTAACGGCTCTGAAAAACAGACAGCTAGAGAAATTGATTCTCAGACTGGAACATTTCCTATTATTAACCCAGTCAGATGCCGAAGAAAGTAAAGATTTTTTGAGTATGAGCCGTAAATGAGATAGCAACAGATCCAGAAGAATTGTTTATAATGAACGTGTTTTAGCATATGATCGCTACAATTGAGAGTGCGTTGAACATTACATTTGTACAACTTTCCAAAGGTATTAGCAGGATTGCCTTCAGAGTGGGGCAAAAGCAATGAAAAATACTTGTTGAAAATGGTTTTACCTAGGGAAAAAAATTACATGCATTTAACCTGTATAAGCATTAGTCTGCCGAGGATTCTGGCAAAATTTTGATAAAGTTTATTTCTCGGTATTAAAAATGGAAATTTTTATTTTCATATATTTTCTAATTTTATATATTTTTAAAAAATATTAAAAACTGTGAATTTGACATTTAAGTGAAGTGAGCATTTTGTTCGCCATAGTACCTTAAATAAACCTTTTCGAACATATAGAATTCCTTTCTATTGTTGTTTCTCATTCATACCGCGGCTATCGATACTAATCTTTCCAAGGTTAGAGGCTATCATTTATAAAGTTTATCTTTTGCCCGCGGGTTTGCTCAAGTGGAATTCGTAAAGAATTCATATACATATTCGTATCCGAATTCCACGGGAGCTGCTGTTTGGGATAAAAGTAATATTTAATTTAATTTAATTGCAATGGAGCACACGCTCCGGTGGCAATTTCCCTACACACCCAACTTCCCCCTATCCTACACTCACCTACATTTGCCCTCTACCTCTTTAAATTCTTTTAACGTTTTCGGTAGGTTATTCATCATTCCCCTTGGTAACTTATTCCAATCCCTGACACCCTTACCTAAAAAATAAAATCTTGCCACACCCTTGTGCCTGAAATCGAGTGCCAGCTTGTGGTCATGGTCATCTTTTCCCTTCCATAAACTACTTTTCATACCTACTGCAATATCTTTCCATGCCTCATCGCTAGTATATGCCCTGTACACCAGCATGACACTCCTGATCCTCCTCCTGTCTTGCAATGAATCCTATTCCAGCTCCTTTATCATATCTGTCACTGATTGCATTCTGCGATAATTTCCAGAAACAAATCTAGCAGCCCTTCTTTGCACCTTCTCCTACTCCTGTATTTGATACTCAAAATGTGGGTCCCATACTATACTACCATATTCGAGCAATGGTCTTACCAAAGTTTTGTAACCCAATTCCTTTACTTCTCTCGTACATCCCCTCATCACTCTCTCCAACAAGTGCAGAACTTTGAAACCTTTTCCTACCACCTCTCCTATGTGTCCTGCCCAGTTAAGCTTGTTATCAAATGTAATGCCAAGATATTTACATTTCAAGTCTTCAGTAATCAATTCTTTCCCCATCTTATATTCATAATTAACCTTTTGTTTTTATTTGTGTATCTAATTAGCTGACTCTTCCTTGCATTTATCTTTATCCCATGTTTACCAGCCCAACTAGATATCCTGTCCAGATCACCCTGCAACTGTTTACAGTCCTCTATCGTTTTGATCCTTTATACAGCATTATGTCATCTGCAAACAATCTAATTTCAGATAGTAAACAATCAACACAATTATTCATTAGAATAATGAATAGCAATAGTCCCAATACGCTACCCTGCGGCACTCCCATTTTTACTTCCACTTCCTTTGATACCGCATTTCCCACTCTAACTTTCTGTTTTCTACCTTTTAAAAATTCTTCTACCCAGCAAATCACTTTCTCATCCACTCCAATAGTTTTTACCTTATTTACTACCATTTCGTGGCTTACTCTGTCAAACGCCTTTGAAAGATCCAGCGTTACACTATCAATTTGGCCTCCCTTGTCCATTTCATCTGAAATATCTTGCATATATCCCACCAACTGAGATTCGCTTGAATATCCTTGCCTGAACCCATGTTGCCTACTTGAAAACCACTTACATTCCTCACATACAGGGGCGGATCCAGGGGGGGGGCTAGGGGGCTCAAGCCCCCCCCAAACGTATCTAGGTCCACCCCTGACATTGTAGTTTTGAGACCTTTTTTTTTTTTTTTAGCTCTACGGATTTGAGGCCCGAGGAGGCTATAAATACTACCTTTTTTACGACTCAAGCACCCCCCAAAACAAAAATCCACTGAACGCAAGCCCTCTGAACCAAGATTTACTGACGCCAAGCCCCCCCCAAACCAAAGTCCGCTCAAGCCCCCCCCAAAACAAAATCCTGGATCCGCCCCTGCTCACATACATTTTTGATGTGGTTGCATATCAATCTTTCCATTAATTTACCTACCACTGAAGTCAAACTGATTGGCCTGTAATTTTCGACTCTATTTCTCACCCCTCCTTTATGTACCGGTACTACTATCGCACTTTTCCAGTCTTGTGGTAAGCAGCAAGTATCCAGACTCAATTTAAATAATATTTCAAGATAAGGTACAATGTCACATCCAACTATCTTTAAGATATCTGTAGTAATATTATCTGCACCAGCCCCCTTATGATTTTTCAGCTTTCTTATTTCCTTCATGATTTCTTCAGGATGAATTTCAAATTTTTTAGTATCTTCATTTCTAATCGTATTGTTAAGCTCGTTCACCGAATTAGACCTTCCCGTTTCTGATTCATTGTCCCTAATGCTCTCACTAAACCAGTTATTTAAAATCTCTGCCTTTTTCAAATCCTCAGTAACTACTTCTCCATCCTTATCTATGAGCATCTCTACACCCTCCCTTCCCCTCAGTTTCCTGATATAGCCATAGAAATTTCGAGATGCATCAGTCAGTGGTCCTCCTGCACTGACAATACTCTTCATAAACCCATCTTTAGCAACTTTCTTTGCTGTTATTAAGTCCTTGTTTAGTTGTTTCAAATATTCCCTACTACTCTGCTGTCTCTTAACTCTGTTATGTTCTCTTCGTACCAACCTCTTTAACCTCCTCACTTCCCTATTATAGTACACTAGTTCTCTACTTCTCTTTATATTCTGCTTTGGAATGAATTTTTCTTCCCCCTTTCTTATTATCTCCTTGAACTCTTCCCACCTTGACTCTACTGTACTTGTGCCTTCCTTCCATTTGCTGAAACGTTCTCTGAAATATCTCTTCAAATTTGAAATCTGTGCCTTTTTATAATTGTACCTATTTCCCCCTTCAGTTTTTGCTGCTGGTTCACTGAATCCTCTAATATCCATCAGAACTGCGTCATGATCACTTATTCCTTCCGTTACTTGACTCCCCACGAGGTTATCATCGGACTTTATTAGGAATATATCCAAAATATTTTGCCCCCTAGTGTTTTGCTCTACCACTTGTGTAAATCCTCCTTCCCTTACTAAGGTATTAGCAAATCTTTGTTCCCGTGTGTTATTAGTCTTATTTCCTTCCCAGTTTACACCTGGTAAATTTAAATCCCCACCAATAATGACCATTCTATTCTCACCTCTGAAATCTGAGTAGGAATTTAATTTCTCCCCAAGAGCCTCATCTTCATCTGTCATTTTCTTTTTTATTACCCCAGAAATCTACCCCAAGTAACTCATGGTCTTGATCTATGAATTTCAGTGAACTGTGGTAGTTTTTGCTAACTAGTATGAAGACTCCTCCACCAATTGCTCCTCTATCTCTGCGGTACACTCTGTAACCATCAGGAAAAACTTCACTGTCTAGTACTTCTTCTTTTAACCAACTCTCTACCCCCAATTATTATTTGTGGTTCGTGTATCTCTATTAAGTTTGCAAATTCGATTGCTTTGTTCATTATACTTCTACAGTTTACCATTAACACCCTTATTACCGGCTTTATATTTTCAGCATTTAACTCCTCTTTCCCAGATTTACCCCAGCCAGTTATTGTTTCAGCAACTTCATTTATTTCTTTAACATCTATGATCGTTCTCGTCGTGGATCTACAATCAGTATCACTTTGATCATCTATTTCCATCCCTTCACCAACAGCCCCTAACCTAAAAAAGGCACAGTCCTGTCCCCATCATCACTGGAAATTGGCTCCCTCACTGCTTTAGCTAACAACTCAGAAAGTACTCCCTTCCCACTTCTATTTAGGTGTAGGCCATGCCTAGTGAGACCCCACCTACCTATGGTGTTTACAGGCACAACCCCCAACACAGAACTAATGCCTTTCCCAAGTAGCACTTCCGTTTCCACATTTACACGCCTCACAGCGGAGTTCAATTGTGGCCGGTCATGGCGTCTTAGGACCTGCATGAGCTCCACCCTGGTATGCTGTGCCTCCTTCACCGCCTTCCTCAGGTCACTCTCTATACTATAACTCGCGTTTCTATCAATACTGTTCCCCGCCCCTCCCACTATCACTACTCTATCGTCCTTAGTGAAAGTAGATGGTCATTACTTTATTCCAAATTTATCCTATGCAGTTCAGTCTTTTCGACGTGAAACGGTAAAAACATCTAAGCAAACAAACTTTTAAATTTATAATATTAGTAGGATGTAAAAAGTGTATATTATCTTCAGTCTATCTATATGGACACCTTAATTACAAATAAGTGATTACTCATTTGGGGCGCCACAATGAGATCTCGCACCACCTGAAAAACTTGCTAGGGCCGCCTCGGGCCATGCCCCTTTGAAGCAAGCATCCCGGTATTTGCGTGGAGTGATTAAGAGAAACCCAGAAATAACCAATCCTGTATGCCTGGACGGGGATTCGAAACCGCGTCCTCCAAAATGCAAGGCCAGAGCGTTTAGCAATCACCCACCACGCTCGGTGGTTCTTTCGCGATATGAGTACCTTACTGTGGTTAGATTCTCAGCTTTTTGAAAATACTTACTTTGAAAATTTTTGATGGTCTTTGGTAGTATAATGCAATCTTCAAAGAATTTAAATTTTATAAGAAAAACGTTTTTCACGAAAAATTAATATTTTTTATTTGATAGGTAATAATATCATGATGTATATATTACACACGTTTTGATTTTTTTTTTTTTTCCGACTACATGATAAGCTAGTTTATCTTCTGACAAAGCATGGCTGTTGTGTTCGAGCTAGTAACTGGGTATTCGACCGCTCAGATAGCGCCACGCACATGGTCAAGGAAGTGCTGCCGTCCTCAGGAGCTGTAACCAATGAGTTGCTCGCAGCCAAGAAGCTTGCCACTCCGCTCTGCATACTGCATACTTGTCCGGAAACACGACGGAGTGACCAAACACTGCACTGTCTGCGGCCTGTACACAGCATGCGACTCAAACTCCAAGGAAACATCACTTCCAATTCAGTAATATAGCTGTAACAATCTTAGTGAAAACGTTTTCAGAATTTATCAAAAGCAGGTCTCTTAATTGCTCAGTTAATGAATGATCCATCCTAACTTTAGTAAAATAAAAAATATTATCTGCTCAGTTATCAGAGTTTCAAAATCACTCATTTTATTTTTTTCGTGGAAGCCACGAAATTCCAGAATTATCACTATGGTACAACCTGAAAAATTAAGGAATGTTTTGTGCTCTCCAAATAATTGCTTTGTCCTTCATATACCGGTAGTTTATTGCATCCTGCTTGAATGCGGAAAAAAGTGCATCGCCCAGACAATATGGTGTTTTAAACAACGTTTTTTGGAACTTGCCTGAAATGTTCACCTGGGGAAAAAGGACTAATTTGATTTCGAATCAGCTAAGGTGCTAGCAAAGGCGAGAGGTTTCTGGGACAGCGTCATTACAGAAGCGTTGGAAATTCGCCTCGCGTCTGATCTGGTTAACAGGGATTGTTGTTTCCAGCTGAGTGATGACTTGATACCTGTTATTGGGGCTGCTCTGTGTTTTGAACTCCGTGGGCCTCTAATGAAGTCTGAGAAGGTGATAGGCAACGTAACAACATCTGTCGTTGCCATGCTAGTTATTAACCAACGCGCTCTATGTAAACTTCAAATCTACACCTGAAGGAGGCGAAGGAGTTTTGTGTCGCCGAAACATTGTGTATCGGTTATAACTGTATCAGCCATAATATTAATTGGTTTGTGTTCCTTGTCACATTGCAAGCAAAACGATCATCAGACACGAGTGTGTGCTGCAGGAACTAAATATCAACGGCTGAGTCCAGAACACCAAACACCAACACCGCAGCTAATAATCCACAGAAACGGCTTCACTCCCAAAGACTACAGTCAGAGGGTTATCCGGTAATTCAGAATTAAATTCATGATATAGCTAAGTAAAATCTGTAACTATTATCATTTTTTAATCTGTTAGTCACTAGCTCCCGCGAACGGAGGTCATGTCCTGTAACACTGTGTAACAGGAGTCATGAACCAAGGAATCTGCTCAATGCTGAGAGATTACAAAACACAAGTACCTCGAATTCAGGACCAGGTAGGCAGCGCACACCAAAAACAAACAACAGGGGTAAGACCACAAAACTACTTATCCTATAATTTATTCAATAACATATTTAAATTATGTACATAAAAATAAATACATTTACTTGGTAAGCGCATTTTAGAACGGCCCGATACGATATGGATAATTTTTTTTAAATGTCTGTAATAGTCCGAATAAAGTATATAGAGAAAGATAAACTGGAACAGTGCCAGAAAAACTGGAAAATTCGGAAAAAATGAAAGTAATTTTTTCCATATATTGACTTGGCTATTTCTAAAATTTTTGCAGCATTCCTTATAACGTTTTTAGAAAAAGAAAAAGTAAATGCGAGAAAAATTCGAAAATTCTGAAAAACTGAGAGTGCTTTTTTCTATACACAGATTCAGATATTTTTTAAATGTTCATAATAGTCCGTATAAGGTTTTTAGAGAAAGAAAAGTTGGAAATCTGCCAGGAAAATATGGGAAAATTGAAACTGCTTCATTCCATTGACAAATCTGGCTAATTTTTTTAATATAAAAATGTTCGTATTAGCTCGAATAACGTTTTCAGTAAAAGAAAAATTGCAGATTTTCGCGGAAAAAGAGAAAAATTTAATATTTTTCTGTTAACAAATTTGAATATTTTTAAAAAGTTCTTATTAGCCGAATAAAGTCTTTAGAGAAAGAAAAATTTGAAAGATGCCAGAAAACTGGTAAAATTCGGGAAAATGAAACTGCTTTTTCCTATGTACCGAATTCACTTTTTTTTAAAAAAAATGTTCGTAGTAGTCTGAATAATATTTTTAGAAAAAGAAAAATTTGAAAAAATTCAGTAAAATTAAAGTGATTTTGTCTAATGACAAAGGTAGCTAATTTTTTCAATAAAAATGTACTTATTAGCTCCAGAAAACGAATAATTACAAAAGTTTCCCGGAAAATTGGAGAAAACGGAGTGATTTTTACAGAGAGTTATTAATACTTTTACAAGTTCTTATTAGCCCGAATAAAGTCTGTAGAGAAAGAATTGGGAAGTGGCTAGAAAAGTTGGAAAATTTGGAACAACTGAAATTGTTTTTCCTATATACCAAGTTCCTTATTTTTATTAAAGAAAGGGTTCGTAATACTCTGAATAAAGTTTTCAGAAAAAGAAAAATTGGAAAAGTGACTGGAAAATTCAGTAACATTATAGTGCTTTTTTCTATTACTAAAACTTGCAATTTCTTATTAAAAAAGCTCTTACTAGCTCGAACAGGGTCTTCAGATAAGGAATAATTACAAAAGATTCCCGGAAAATTTGGGAATACAAAGTATTTTTTTTTCTACAGACAAATTTGATTATAAATATTCTCACTAGCCCGAATAAAGTCTTTAGAGAAAGAAAAATTTAACAGGTCCCAGAAAAGTTTGAAAATTCGAAGATCTGTTTTTTTCTTCCTATCTTGCGAGATAGCTTTCCTCAAAAAATATATGAATATTTTCCGAATAATGTTTTTAGAAAAAATAGAGATTGGAATGTATGGAAAATTGGAGTAAAACTGAAAGCGAATTTTTGCAAAGGACAAATTAGTTTTTCAAAAACTGTTCGTGATATTTCCAGTCATTTTATTGGAAAGGAAAATATAAAACGTTGTTCTGAAATTTCGGGTAAAACTGAAAGCTTTTTTTTATTAATAAATTTGGCTATTTTTTTTAAAAAAAAATATGTTCTTAATAATCCGAATAAGGTTTTCAGAGAAAGAACAATGAGAAAGTTTTCCGAAAAATAGGTAAATTTGGGATGCCTAAATGTATTTTTTCAATTTAGATTTTTGTATACTCTCAGGAGCATCATTTACAATTCGACTGATGGGACGCTCTCGGTGGAACTGGAAAAACATGATTGATCATATTGATTTTGGCAACTATTCGCTCGCAAAATTAAATTGCACTTGCATTCTGTACGTATTAAATTGGATCACAGCCACTAAAAAGTATTTATCCCTCCAAAGTCTGGCTTTTCGGTGATAGACAAGAGTGATAATACTATTACTCTAAAACAAATTGAAATGATAGCATCAACTAATTCAGTCATGCGGAACATTGTCACAGAACTCAATCCTTGAAACCTGAATCAAGTCGTAATGCTATTTAGAAGATCAAATTGACACTACCATAAAAAAGTTATATACAGGCCATTTAAAAAATCAAAAAATTTCTCCTTCATACTAGATAGCACACGAGATGTAAGCCACACAGATGGTATCAGGCATGATTGTTTATACAATGAAACTAAAGATGCTCTGATATTGTCACGTAGTAAAACACGATCAGGGTCCTTGGGCGTAGTGGGGTCGTTGATGAACACACTTACTTTAACGCAATGAAGTTTTATCAAACATGGATGTAGTCCTCTCGGGAGACCAGCCGAACAACCAAGGTACCCCCATACGACACCTCGGCTACCCACGGCGCTAATGACCTAGACATCGACGTGAGCCTAAAACACCACCGCCAACAACAACAACAACAACAACAACAACAACATCGGCTACCCGACGCTCCGTCGACATCTTCTTGCGAAGACGACGACGGATCACCAGACCGCCGAAACACCCGAGAAGACTACATCCATTCTCAACGCCGAGAAAGACTTTGTTCGCTTTATTAAACAGGAAAAGACTTTGTTTGCTTTATTAAACAGTTCGTACAGTACATGAGCACGGAGAGAATTGACTCCGGCTAGAAGGGAGTATCGCTTGAATAGTAACAAAGAACAGTCTAGATCACTAGAACATTAGATCCACAAATAAAAAACAAAAGGTTAATTATGAATATAAGGTGGGGAAAGAATTGCTTGCTGAAGACTTTAAATTTAAATTTCTTGGCATTACTTTTGACTAGACTACCCGTGCGAAAATTTCGCTAATAAAATGCAATGAATAGAGGTTGAATATGATGTCACCAAAGATGAGTAATTACTCTTCATACTCCTACTTCATTTATCGATTTTGGTTAGAAATCCAGGGATACAAATGGCTCGAAACACAAAAAAAAAAAAATATTTTAGAAATATTGACATTTTGGCCTTTAAGGGTCAAATTTTGAAAAATCCCTTTCTTAAAATATAACGTTACCACGGCGGAAACCATTGTCTTTAATATGATATCTCATTTACCTATTTCGGTTTGATATCAAGACAGATAAATAGCTCGTGACACAAAAATGCGTTATATAACCATTTATACTTTTTCCCTTTAAGGATTGTATTCCAAAAACTTCTTTCTTAAAATATGATGTCATCAAAGCTGAGAAATTATTCCTCAAAATCTTACTTGATTTATCGATTTTGGATAGATATACAATGAGATAAGTGGCTCGAGACACAATAAACGCATTTTAGAATAATTGACATTTTTGACCTTTAAGGGTCGAATTACGAAAAATTCCTTTCTTAAAATAAAATGTTACCACGGAGGAGACCTTAGTCTTTAATATGATATCTCATTTACCCATTTTGGTTAAATATCAAGACAGATAAATAGCTCATGACACAAAAATGCTTTATATAACCATTTATACTTTTTCCCTGTAAGGGTTGAATTCCAAAAACTTCTTTCTTAAAATATGATTTCACCAAAGCGGAGGCATTATTCCTCATAACCTTACTTGATTTATCGATTTTTGATAGATATCCAGGGAGATAAGTGGCTCGAGACACAAAAAAAGCATTTTAGTAAAATTGATATTTTTACCCTTTAAGAGTTGAATTGCGAAAAATTCCTTTCTTAAAATATAATGTTACCACGGCGGATACCTTAGTATTTAATATGATACCTCATTTATCTATATCGGTTAGATATTAAGGGAGATAAATCACTCGTGACACAAAAACGAAATTCAAAAATATTGATACTTTTCCCTTTAAAGGTCGAATCCGAAAATTTCTGTCTTAATATATGACGTCACTAAAGCGGAGATCTTAATCTTTAAAATGATACTCCATTAAACGATTTCAGATAGGTATCTAGAGAGATAAATGACTTATAACAAAGAAAACAGCATTTTAGAAATATTGACATTTTCACCCTTTAAAGGTCGAATTCAGAAAAATTCATTTCCTAAAATATGATGTGAACAAAGTGAAGACCATAAGCTGTAAAATGACACCTCATTCATTGATTTCGGTTAAGTATGAAGGCAGATACAGGCTTGTGACAAAAAAATACCTTGTAGAAATAATATAGATGATGATAACAAACTTAACTGGGCCGGACACATTGGACAGGTGGTAGGAAAAGGTTTCAAAGTTGTGCTCTTGTAGGAGAGAGTGATGAGGGGATGTACGAGAGATGTAAAGGAATTGGGTTACAAAACTTTGGTCAGACCATTGCTCGAATATGGTTGTGTAGTATGGGACCCTCATTTTATGTATCAAATACAGGAGTTGGAGAGGGTGCAAAACAGGGCTGCTAGATTTGTTTCTGGAAATTATCGCAGAATGCAATCAGTAACGGATATGATAGAGCAGCTGAAATGCGATTCATTGCAAGTTAGGAGAAGGATGAGGAGGGTCATGGGAGTGTACAAGGCATATACTGGCGATGAGGCATGGAAAGATATTGCAGTAGGTATGAAAAGTAGTGCATGGAAGGGAAAAGATGACCATGACCACAAGCTGGCACATGATTTCAGGCACAAGGGTGTGGGAAGATTCTCTTTTTTAGGTAACGGTGACAGGGATTGGAATGAGTTTCCAAGAGAAATGATGAATAATTTACCGAAAACTTTGAAAGAATTTGAAGATAAAATTTGTAGAGGGCAAATGTAAATGGCTGCAGGATGGGGGGAAGTTGGGGGTGTAGGGAAGTTGCCACCGGAGCCTGTGCTCCATTGCAATTAAATTAAATTAATACTAGTTACAACAAGAATATTCCAGAACAGTTTACACAAAGTTAAGAAATTAAAATTTTACAGGTCTTGTTGGATTCGAACCCACGACCTTTAGTCCCATAGTCTCTTAACGTATCCACTACACAACAACAGTCTTTCCTTCTTCATCGCCTGATCCTCTTGATGTGCGACAGTATGAAAAAGTTTTTTTGGTTTCAATTGGAACACCAGCCCAACAAGTAAAGATCTTTAAATTTGGTTAAGATTTATTTTCACAATTAAATCTCATAATTAAAAACTAAAGAGGTCAAGGTTATGGTTCTGAAGTTCTTGGATAACACAACGGATCGCATATATATGTATGTATATATACATTAAACATCAATATTCTCGCAATTTACGTTCAACGCTCGACATCATAGTCTCAGTTTGGTAGTCAATGATGCAGCAAATACTATGCACGAAACATATTTTAAAAAATATATATAATTCAAGAAAATTACGTTTTTCTTTTATTGTCTGGAAAGTGAATATTTTCAAAAAATTTCCATATTTCAGATTAAAAGCCCTAAGTGCCGTGTTATGTTCAAGGAGAGTCGCTGCAGCGAAATGATTACTGTATCACGTAGAAAAAATATTTGATGCTTTGCCGGAAATATATGATCATTCGTTGGAATTGGATTGTCCCAAAGCTCATTAACTTCTTTGACCATTCAGAATTATACGTTTATTTTCTTGGTTGTAATTTGGTTCGATAATTTAATTGAAATTATTGCTCTGTGCAAAACGAAGCAAAACCCCACTGTAAATTACTCATATCTGCATAAATTTGTTGAATAAGTTGATTGATAAGTTCACAGAACCTTGTACGAACTCAATTTAGAAACAGATTTCCCAACAGTAAACACAATTCGTCCAACAAAGAAACCAATAGAAATTCAGTATGATAGTTTTGCTAGGCTGCAAATTCAAATAGAAGGTAGAGCTTTTTCAGACATTAAAGTTGTAATAGAAGAGGGAAAAAGTGGGAAAAAGAAAGCTCCAATGCGATTAAATTAAATAGAACTATTTGAATGATATATTCGACGAGTTAAAAGCATTTAGCTGTGTGTTTGGCTTATTTCAGCAACAACTTATTTAATCATTCCAATAATGAATTAATGAAACTTAAATCTGGAGCTTAAACACGGATCAAGTATTGGAACAGACATTGGTGGTATTGATTTGTTTAGTGAAACCAGTGTTTGAAAGTTACATTTTCCAGAAAACTAGCCTAATGATCCACAAATCATATTAAAACATCTTTCTACTAATAACTGATTTAAATGTTTCAGAACATAGCAATAGCGCAGAATATTACTTACATTGTCGTTTCACTTGCGCACAGTGAAAGGTCTTTTTAAAGCTAAAGGTTATTAAAAAAAAAATAGATTAACAATGTTCCACCAAAGACTAAGTAATTTAGCTATAGTATGAATTGAACATGGAAACGTAGATATCTTTTATACACTTTGCGCGCGTCCTTGTATTTATTCCCATTAACACCAAACAAATGAGGTTACATTTTCCAAACTATCACCCACTTATAAAACCATTTAGCATATATGTGAATGCAGACTTTCCCGGCGAAAAAAATGACAAAAAATCTTCACAGGTTTGCAGCCGGATTTTATTATAAGATGACAAGCTTTCGGCCACTATCTCAGTAGCCATCTTCAGGTCGATAACAGTAGCGGCGATCTTGCGTTTACGAAAGCCAAGCGTTTACTGGTGTCGCCTAGCAACCTCATGACGCTAGCAGTCTTGCTTCGCTGTGATTGGTCGAGGCGGCGGTCACCCATCCAAGCGCTCACCACGCTCACAATTGCTTAACTACCGGAGCTTAGCAGTACCGGGCACCCATCCAAGTTCTTACCACTCTCAGCATTGCTTAACTGCCCGAGTCTAGCCGGCTGTCCACACTCCACCGGATCGCCGGCAACCAGGGAACGTGGGCCGCACAGTATAGATAACCCTGGTTTCCAAGCGTTACTCAGCACATAACCCATGTCACGGTTAACCAGGTTGTCATGTAACCGTATTTCTATAGCTTCTTTAACCACGGACTCCCAAAAGAACGAACATTTAGTCAACACCTTCACGTTGTCAAAGTCCATTCTGTGGCCATTTTCAATAACATGTTGAGCAACAGCAGATTTTTCCATCTGAAAAAGCCGAATGTAGCGTTGATGTTCCGCCACACGGGCCTTGATTGTGCGTACTGTCTGTCCAATGTAAGATTTCCCACATTCACAGTGTATACTATACACCCCCGGTGTCTTCAGCCCGAAGTCATCCTTCACAGAACGTAATAAGTCACGTATTTTGGCAGGAGGACGAAATATGCTCTTAATACCATGTGGATCTAGTATCCTGCCTATTTTCCCGGATATGTTACCAGCAAATGGGATATATGCCAGATCTTTATACCGTTCTTTTGGTTCAATTGGCTGTTTGTTTGGCGTTTTTTGTAGTGCCCTTTCTATTTGTCCGTTATAATATCCATTTCTCCTGAATGTAGTACGGAGATATTCCAGTTCCGTCGGCAGACTGTCAGCATCAGAGATTTCTTTCGCTCTATGCACCAGTGTGTACAATACCGCATTTTTCTGAGCCGGGTGGTGGAAGCTTCCGGCATGTAAGTAACGGTCCGTATGGGTAGGTTTTCTATACACACTATGAGAAAGAGTCCCATCCTGGTTTTCGCCGAATAAGAATGTCCAAAAAAGGCAAGCTACCATTCTCTTCCAGTTCCATCGTGAAACGTATGTTTGGGTGAATTCCATTTAGGTGGTCCAGAAATTCATTTAGACTGATGATCCATTGGGGCCAAACAACAAATGTATCATCCACATATCGGAAGAAACATGCCGGCTTAAGAACAGACCTTTCTATTGCTATACTCTCAAAATGCTCCATAAACAGATCAGCAACAACAGGAGACAAAGGTGACCCCATTGCCACACCATCCGTCTGTTCATAGAAATCTCCACCGTACGTAAAGTAAGTGAGTTGGTCCTTACATCCACTTACTTTACGTACGGTGGAGATTTCTATGAACAGACGGATGGTGTGGCAATGGGGTCACCTTTGTCTCCTGTTGTTGCTGATCTGTTTATGGAGCATTTTGAGAGTATAGCAATAGAAAGGTCTGTTCTTAAGCCGGCATGTTTCTTCCGATATGTGGATGATACATTTGTTGTTTGGCCCCAATGGATCATCAGTCTAAATGAATTTCTGGACCACCTAAATGGAATTCACCCAAACATACGTTTCACGATGGAACTGGAAGAGAATGGTAGCTTGCCTTTTTTGGACATTCTTATTCGGCGAAAACCAGATGGGACTCTTTCTCATAGTGTGTATAGAAAACCTACCCATACGGACCGTTACTTACATGCCGGAAGCTTCCACCACCCGGCTCAGAAAAATGCGGTATTGTACACACTGGTGCATAGAGCGAAAGAAATCTCTGATGCTGACAGTCTGCCGACGGAACTGGAACATCTCCGTACTACATTCAGGAGAAATGGATATTGTAACGGACAAATAGAAAGGGCACTACAAAAAACGCCAAACAAACAGCCAATTGAAACAAAAGAACGGTATAAAGATCTGGCATATATCCCATTTGCTGGTAACATATCCGGGAAAATAGGCAGGATACTAGATCCACATGGTATTAAGAGCATATTTCGTCCTCCTGCCAAAATACGTGACTTATTACGTTCTGTGAAGGATGACTTGGGGCTGAAGACACCGGGGGTGTATAGTATACACTGTGAATGTGGGAAATCTTACATTGGACAGACAGTACGCACAATCAAGGCCCGTGTGGCGGAACATCAACGCTACATTCGGCTTTTTCAGATGGAAAAATCTGCTGTTGCTCAACATGTTATTGAAAATGGCCACAGAATGGACTTTGACAACGTGAAGGTGTTGACTAAATGTTCGTTCTTTTGGGAGTCCGTGGTTAAAGAAGCTATAGAAATACGGTTACATGACAACCTGGTTAACCGTGACATGGGTTATGTGCTGAGTAACGCTTGGAAACCAGGGTTATCTATACTGTGCGGCCCACGTTCCCTGGTTGCCGGCGATCCGGTGGAGTGTGGACAGCCGGCTAGACTCGGGCAGTTAAGCAATGCTGAGAGTGGTAAGAACTTGGATGGGTGACCGGTACTGCTAAGCTCCGGTAGTTAAGCAATTGTGAGCGTGGTGAGCGCTTGGATGGGTGACCGCCGCCTCGACCAATCACAGCGAAGCAAGACTGCTAGCGTCATGAGGTTGCTAGTCGACACCAGTAAACGCTTGGCTTTCGTAAACGCAAGATCGCCGCTACTGTTATCGACCTGAAGATGGCTACTGAGATAGTGGCCGAAAGCTTGTCATCTTATAATAAAATCCGGCTGCAAACCTGTGAAGATTTTTTGTCATTTAGCATATATTTGGTTCTTCATAAGTCGTTTTGGAAAAATTTCTTTTTGCTTACTTATTTTCGGTTTTATTAATAGTTGCTTTACATAAACCTGTTGTACAGTGTGAAATATATCTAAATTTCCATTCATTAGAAGAAAATCATAATTATTTTCTGACGATCAACTAAAACTCGCAGGTTCTCAGAATAATTTGCTCAAAGCTCTCCAATGTTCAATCAAAATATCTCAGTTTTAAACAATTAGTTCAGAGAACTTAAAGTCCCTTATTTCTCCCTTTGTCATTAGAACTAGTGTGATCCAGTCAATGAATAGATACTCCACAGGAAGAAAAGAAGTATTCCGTATAAGGAGCATCACAGCCAGTAGGGTATCTGGACAAAATCAGAGCTCTCCAAAAACACAACACCTGACCGTGGGACGGCCTACACGACACAAGATGGAGAACAGGCCACACACAAACACAATCCACTGCCGACAGTTCAGACACAGAGTTCATAGGAAAGTCAGCCGTCTTCGCAATTCACCTTTTAAGCCAGTCGTCCACAGGGACCGAATTCGTCCGACCGAATGTGGCCGATTAATCCAGAAACAGGTGCAGACATTGCCACGCGTCCACTGTACACGACCTACTTGGCCGATTACGGCAGAATACGGCAGTGACGGACCGGTCCCACTGAAATGGGATTATTTGGAAGTGTACCGCTGAATTGCAAACGCATGTTGCTCTCGTAATGAACAAGTCTTCACTTTTTACCTTTTATTTGATTTTTATTTGTATTTTTTCAAACACTATCATACACTGTGGTGGTACATAGTTAATATAAATATTTTAATATAAATATCTACGGAAACGACAATATTGCAAGTGCGTCTATGGAGTTATAATAATTATTTCACTAAAAATTTGTACAATTATTTGAATTTCGTACTGAATTATTCTCAAACGCTTATGAGAAATCACTCTCGTCGGGACCTCATTTAGGCATAGGCTATATAGGCTGTATGTAACCGATGAGCCCACATCACAAAAATAAAATTAGCAGGTTTCTTTTTTTGTTAAGTTCAATTATTTTTTAAATTGAAATTTGACTTTTACGAAATTGACAATATGGACATAACTCTCAACTTCGCATTCCTTTTTTCCCCTATTTGTAATTGTTTTCATTTGATCTCAACAATTCTATATTTTTCTAGGTACGAAATAGTAAAATATTCTACAGTCAAATAAAACATTTGAAGTGTTTAATTTATAATTTTGGCTAGAGAAAAACTATAACATGCGAGGTTGTATTTCGCAATATTTGCGAGGCGGGGCGCGCATACACAGGTTCAGCCCAAGGTTCTACACATCTTAAACACCGCCTTGACCCTCGTAATATTTCATGAGCGCAAATTAAAGTCTATTTTTACGAAATGTAAGTCACTGTACATTTTTTGAAACTCCCTATTCGCTTGGTGTTGAAGCAGCAATGTGTGTGGGACGTTATTCTTCCGCAGTGGTCAAGCTTAATCGGACGAACTGGTCGAGCGTTACTCGGACGAATGCGGTTACAGTGGACGACAGACCCTAACATCCACATCAGACATTGCTTTGTGTCGAGATTAGTGATGGCTCGTGACTAGAATTAGATGTAGGCCTGTCCTAATCAGGGTCGCTGTTTAGCCAAAGAAATGGTTTTAATTGGAGTTGAAAGATGTCTTTACTTTCCATCGACTTCGAGGTCATTAGAAGGACTGGGACAAGGATCGGGAAGGAATTATACCTTGTTCGCTGTGAACTACTGTGTGCCAAGGTCACGTTCCTCTTATCTCACCATCTCCTCCCTTCCAAGCAGGCCGCTGCCTACTGACAGGCAGGAGGCATTGTTGCAGTATTTTCGTATTATCGTATTTATAGGAATACATCGTTACAAACTGCTGTAAGTGAAATAGCATCAGATAATTTTATTTTAGGCGCCTGTCAAAATGAAATTATTTTTAATATCTATAGTTTCTTTAAAACACTATAAAACCCTACAGAAAAACCTGATATGCTATTTAGAGAACCGCAAAAAATAACAGCAGAACCGTGCAGCCTACTGTTATGAACAGTGCAGCGTGTACGTGGAGAAACCAAACTGAGTGTTCCAGGAGCATCCATTTATTCTCCAAAGATATACAGCTGAATATCTTGCACAATTTTAAAAGTAAAAATAATGACTGTAAACTAAATTTTATTGATACTATGTAAATAATTTTTAATTGCATTAAGATATGAAATTGTAATTGGTAAACTAGCAATTTCTATGACTTACGATTCACTCATTTGGTCAAGGACAGGTAATTAAAATGGTTAATTTTACTAAAGATTTCATCATATTATATGCAAAATATTGTACTACATACAGTAGTGACGACCTGTGGGCATGCGCGGCAGCTTGTAAAAGAAGGGCAGCGGAGCAGTGTAGAGCAGAGTGACCCTGAGCCGCCCCCTCTAGAGTGAAAGGGCTTGTAACAGCCCTCAAGTCTATTCTTTAAATGGACTTGTATTTTCTGAAACATTGTAGCAAGCTAGAGTTTTATTGAATATGATCTTGTTTGTTTGTCTTGCAATTTACTGAAAATCGGTGTAAATGGAAATTATTTTAGGAAAAGAAAATATGTAAATTCTATGTAATATATTTTAGGACAGAACCATGCAAGAGAATTGCTTAAATAATTGTAATTCCAAGTATTAAGATGAGCTGCGATGTTGAAAGGACGATTTACGACAGTTTGAAATGATTTATGTGGAAAATTTTGTGTTTAAATATCTTTCATCTTCATTTCTGCATTTTGTAATGTTTGTAAATGATTATGTACTAATTTTGATAATTTTTTTGTTTTAATTGTTTAAATATTCTTAAAGTTCGAGCAATATAATTAGAAACCTTTGTAATATTCTGGAACGTTTTATGAAACTTATAATAAAGCAAACGGCAGAAATTCAGAGACAGCTTTCGTCAAAGTTTATGGATAGTTTTACGTGTACGTGAGAATTTATGGCGGTATTGTCTTTGGAAGCATATTGAATGTAATCGTTGGAGTTTGTGTTTACATGTGACCAGTATCTTTGAAGTCCGAAGTCTTAAGAGAAATAAAAACAAGTTAAAATTTGAAACTGTATCGTGGGCAAATCATTTCATAAATAATACACCACTTAATACCTAATACGCTATTCGCATTTTGAAGGAACCATCCTAGTACACACCATTAGCGATCTCTATAGATGGCGGAGTGAGAATTCGAACCCGCGTCTTCCCGACTGCGAGGCCAGAGCGTTACCGCTCACACCACGCTCGGTTAAAAAAAAAAAAAATCAAATACTGATGAGATTCAATAAATAATAATATATGAACCATCTACCTAATATAGCTTTACCAAATCGTGAATATTGGTCAAATTGCTTGATGAAAAGTCCTATTCCATTGTGCACAGAGACGATTCCTATATGAATAGCTGGAACAAACATAAATTATTGAAGGAAAAAATTTCATTTATAGAATTTGGGTTAGGAAATACATTAGAAAACATATTAGAAACATATAGATGTTCTGCCAAGAGTTCGAAACAGCAAATTACTGAGAAACAAGTCACTTCAGCATATAAAGTTTCACTTGCGCTGTACAAAATAGCACTGTGGATAATTTTTCTCTATTATAATAAAAATATATGAGGAGGTGGCGAACAAAACGTAATAACTACACTTCTGGTCAAAACACGGTTTTTTTTTTAATCCGGTAGTTTTTGGTCCGCTGAATCTGAATCTAAACTCATTTTCAAACAAAACGGCATAAAACTGTACTAAAAGTGAGCCCAATGATTGTGATTTCGATCAAAACGGTATAACTGCACTAAAATTTCAACAACTTTGAAGACACGAGACCGATTTCATTCAAAACGGAATAATTTTCATACAAATTCGTCCAATGCCAATCAAAACGAAATAATTTATATGAATTATTTTTTTATTGCATTTTCAATGCCGTTTTTAATGAGACAACACTAGGCTTTACGTTTAGTTGAAGAAAACTTAATAAGATTAGTATAGTCTCTGGTCAAAGAGCGTAATGGGTGATAGTTTGTTGACTGAGTTTTCAGTAATTGTTGTTTATAGGAAGTGTTCTCAGTTATTGTTGTTTAGACGAAGTTAAAATGACTTCTGAAACGGTTGGCTTTATGAATTCAGGATCGAAGAAAAAGAAGAAAGTTGGGCGAAAGTCGCAGAATGATCGTCATTTGAAGTAAGTTTTATCAGATTATTTTATAATCATACTTTTTAACAATACACTACACAAGTTTTTTGCTCACAACACTTTTGTTAATGTTGTAGATATCAAGATATGGATCCGTTACTGCTCAGTTTTGAAACACCATGTTCACATAATAATAAGAGGTTCAAATGCTGCTCTTTAACAGCTGATGACTTACTTCGAAACAGAAGAGTGTTGTATTCAAAAAAGGAAAAATACAGCAAGAGATTTCAGTGATTTAAATGTAAATTTTGAAGAGGGAAAATATTTATTGTTACGATAAATCTCATTCGAAACTTTTTAAGCCAAACTGCATCCAGTATTCTATAAAGATTATCGCTGGAACCTGTCACTAACTAATATAAAGTAGCTGGGTTTTGGGACTCATTGGAGAAAAGGAGAAGGGTGAAGAGAATGCTGGGAATGTACAGGGGATATATTGGTGATGGGGCTGGGAGGGATATAGATCAAAGAAATAGGAATAGTTCATGGAAGGGGAAAGGCGACGATGATCACAATTGGCACTTGATTTCAGGCATAAAGGAGTAGGAGAAAATATCCTTTGTTGGTTAAGGTGTTAGGGATTGGAACAAATTACCAAGTGTAGTGATAAATTTACAAAAACACTTAAGGAATTTAGAATTAAAATTTATAAATCATAATGGTAAATGGGGAGAAATTTAACATTCCCATCATTAAAAAAAAAAAAAATATGTGTATAAAAAGGGGTAAATGGATGACTAGGGCAATTGTCACCGGGAGTGTTAGCTCTATCGCAATTAAAAATTAATAATAACAAAAAGATAATGACACCAAAAACTTTAAAAATCCCAAAAACTTCAAAGAAATTCGCTGGTGATTTGAATTTGTACGAGAAACCAGAACGAGCAAGATTGACTGGAGAGTGTTCTTTGGTAATAAATTCTTCCGTCAACGAGTTTTCATAAATATTTTCCGAGTTCACACAGTTTTCTGATTTATTGTGGATCCTGATGAGACTTCACTTGATACAGCCAACTCGTTCCAGTCTAGTTGGAACTGAGCTCAAGTTACGAGAGCTTCTAAATAATCGAAACAGAAAGTTATCACCACTATAACCAACAATGCCGACATAAAATGGAGGAAACTTGGAATTAAATTCGAGACATGAACAGGTATCTAAATAAGGTGGCGTTTGCTACTTGATATTTTTTTGTCTGACTGAACCTGTATTCTGGAATGATTAGTAGTCGACTCGCTTGTCAGATGAATCCAGTGCAGCCTGCTTCTGTTGAAAATTACAAAATGCGAATCTGTTATAAATTACTCGGCATACAACTTGCAACAACAAAACTGGCATTAATTTTATCCATCACTTTGGACAGTAAGTACCTGGTTAGGACATATAATTACCACAGGGTGCCACCTATCAAATTATATCTGTGCTGTAAGAACGAAGACATTCCCGGCATATGCTTGAAATGAAGTCTTCACGGGTGTACCGCCGGATAGTGTTTTGAAAACACGACATTTCGACGACTAGCTCCGTCGTCTTCATCAGATGTCGAGACATATGCACAGGTCGGTTTGCAAAACACTATCCGGCGGTACACCCGTGAAGACTTTATATCTGTGCTGATAATCGTTTTCAGTAAAGGATTGACACAAGTAATTTTTATTTATATTTTGATTGCCAGCACGTCATGGACTCATAAAACATTTTTTTAAACTGTTTCAGTATTCTAGCGCGCGGTGCATTGTGGTCTCTATCACAGCTAGTTCTGTTACAATATTTTCTTAGGACAATTATTCATCATTACCTATACACCTATTTCTTCTTTTCTATTACTTCGTTTTAATTACTGAACGTAGGAATTTATCAGAAATATTGACGATTGAAAGTAACAATTCCCTGTCGCCAGTCAAAATGACGGATACTAAATTTCTGTTAGGAATCGAGAGGAGACACAATTTTGTAGTACAGTACACGAGCCTGGCGTGTGTAACATATTTGCTACTGGTCTCAACAGTTTACTTTAGACTTATTTAATAATGTCTTTGATGTATCCTGCATGTGACCGTATGTGTTTCAGAGGGATAAGAGCCTGGACTTGTTCTCGGGTAACACGATGGAACAGCCCTCATACCTAAACTGTGAATGGAATTGTGTTTTATGAAGCATTTGAAGTTAGGTAGAGTTTGATTGAATATGATCTTGTATAGTTGTTTTACAATTTACGGTAAATCAGTGTAAATAGACTTATGAAAAGAAATTTTGTAAATACCATTTAATATGTTTAAGGACAGATCTATGCAAGATAATTGCTTAAATGTTTGTAATTTCCAGTATTAAGGCAAATTACGATGTCTTAATTACAATTTGCTACAGTTTAAAATTATTTCTGTGAATAATTTTGTGTTTAAGTACCTTTAATTTCAATTTCTGACCATTATGTAATGATTGTAAATGATTATGTATTAATTCTGAGTGTTTTTAATGCGTTTCAATTGTTTAAGTATTGTTAATGTTCGAGAAATATCTGTCGGAAGCTTTGGTAGTGTTGTAGAAATTTTTATGGAGCTATATAAAGCGATCAGCAGAAAGACAGGGACAGTTTTTACAGAATCAATTTACGATGGCCAAGGATTGTATGTCTTTGGAAGAAGTGTTGTCTGCAATCGCTGGATTGTATGTATGCATGTAACCAATATCTTGACATAGTGCTTATTAAATAAAAACAAGTTTAAATGTACTATATGGGTTGACTGGTTATTTATCATATTAATAAAAACCACGAACCATCTAACAGCGGGATATTCCTCAATACTACGGCGGTCAGTACAAAAGCAAAAGTCCGAATGACCTGGTCGACAGGAAGTTAAACTGTATGGCAGCAATAATTTCATAATGAATTGTAATAATTCACAGCTAGAAAGAATGAAACATCATTTGTAGATCATAACTAACAATAAACAGTGTTTAGAATAGAATACATTGAGCAGAGAATATACACTACGAGGACCGCAACCTAAACGGCCGCAATTGCTCAAAGTCTATGAATTCGTATGAAGATATCGCTTACACAGCGGATACAATTTATCGATTCAATTCCATTAGGGTCTTTTATCCAAACAATCGTATATATTCGTGTTTCAAATTGTAATAATTTCACGGCACTTATTCCACTCACTATTCGTTAACCGACTATATACTGGGTATTCATGTCCTGGCCTGCTGGCCGCCGTGACGTCGGTCACCCGACCTGTGCAGATGTTTCGACACCTGATGAAGACGACGAAGCTAGTCGTCGAAATATCGTGTTTTCAAAACACTATCCGGCGGTACACACTGCAATGTTAGCAACGAGTTTTTCTAACAGTGTTTGTACTGCCATTTTTTAAATAGAAGTTCCAGACCTGAAATACATTTATGAGTAACATGCACCTCACAAGTTATTACATGAATCCAGAGTCGTCTCCAACAACGTGAAATGTTGTAGGATCGTAATTTTTCACGGCGTTGAATATTAATATATTTTCTCGAGCTTCCAGCCGTGTTAATATGTCATATTTGCGGGACGTTTCGAAGGCGTCCATCTCTGCCTTCATTTTCAACCTGATGTCAATGTTTAACTGTTTGTTTATTCAGCCGCTGCTACGGAAACGGTGGAAGACAAAAACCAACGAAACGCGATTACGTCATCGCTCTTCTGCTCGTTATCGGCGCGAAACTGTTTCAGCATTTTAATCGCCGGGTTCCAGGCCGCACTGAGTTGATAACCAGTGTCCCTGTTGACTAATAAATCAGTTAATCTAATTTCTACAGCCTCTGTAATAACGCTGGCCCAAAAATCTTTGACCCGGGCTAAAATGGTTGTTTTTTCAATCAAAAGTGTGACCCTCTTGCACACTATGTTCGGCCACCGCAGATTTTTTTCTTGCCCAAGACGAACATTTCTGGCGTGCTCTACACATCGCTGAACAATGCATCGCTGTGTCTGTCCAATGTAGCCGCGGCCACATTCACATGGTATATAATATACACCAGGGGTTCGTAAACCTAGGTCATCTTTAACACTGCCGACCAAGTTACTAATTTTAGTGGGTGGTCTATAAAATGACCTAGGTTTACGAACCCCTGGTGTATATTATATACCATGTGAATGTGGCCGCGGCTACATTGGACAGACACAGCGATGCATTGTTCAGCGATGTGTAGAGCACGCCAGAAATGTTCGTCTTGGGCAAGAAGAAAAATCTGCGGTGGCCGAACATAGTGTGCAACAGGGTCACACTTTTGAATTTGAAAAAACAACCATTTTAGCCCGGGTCAAAGATTTTTGGGCCAGCGTTATTACAGAGGCTGTAGAAATTAGATTAACTGATTTATTAGTCAACAGGGACACTGGTTATCAACTCAGTGCGGCCTGGAACCCGGCGATTAAAATGCTGAAACAGTTTCGCGCCGATAACGAGCAGAAGAGCGGATGACGTAATCGCGTTTCGTTGGTTTTTGTCTTCCACCGTTTCCGTAGCAGCGGCTGAATAAACAAACAGTTAAACATTGACATCAGGTTGAAAATGAAGGCAGAGATGGACGCCTTCGAAACGTCCCGCAAATATGACATATTAACACGGCTGGAAGCTCGAGAAAAATATATTAATAAAACGTGAAATGTTTTCCAGCGCTAAGGACAAAACGAAAAACTTTCTCAAAAGTAATATTTTTTTGTGACTTTTTCATACATTTTGGTTCTGGCTTTACGCCTCGTCGATGTCGAGGCGGGAAAGGACTGGAGGCAAAGAACGGGAACGAATTCGGTCATGGTTTTTTGAAGTAAGCATCCCGGCATTCACCTGGAGTGATTTGTGGAAACCACGGAAAACACAAATCTGGATTCCCGGACGGGGATTCGAACCCGCGTCTTCCCGAATGCGAGGCCAGAGCGTTAACCACTCAACCACACGCTCGTCCTTATAATTCTGTAATTCTCCATTCAAAATCTATTCAGAAAAAAAATATGGTACGATTTATGGCGAATAATGGTAGAAATAATCTGAATTAGATCATAGTGATTTAGTGGTAATATCTTTCGATAAAGCTTCATCGTGTGGTATAGTGTTAACCTGAACACTCCACGAATCCACCGACAGCCGGAACTCGTCTTTCCCAGCGAACGGCTTCGTTACCGTCGCCAACAATCAGTCAGCAGGTTCTGTGTACTTTAATCGTCACCGCTAAATATTCATAAGAAGTATGAACTGTTACCAGAATTGTCTGACGTGATATAACATGCCTAGCCTGATGCAAAAATTTATAGGGGTAATACTACAACTCTGAAATGAAAATCTTCACATGTGTTTCCCCATGAAGTGTGTGTCAGTGGAAGGTCTTCAAAATATTTTCAGCGCGAAAGCAGCTTATTTTTTAAGTGCTCGTCATCGAACAATAAGTGAAACGTCTGCAGAAAAATCAATTCATGTTACGGAAAATTTATGCATAAACCTTTTTTTTTAATTTAACAGATACTACACAGTGCTGAAGAGAAATGCATGTAGCGAAGCAAAATGTGGCGTGTGTAGTATTACCATCTTCGGTATAAAATGAACGGTCTTATGATTATGTATTATTATTTTATGCATTCAGCTATGTTTGTCCTCAGACACACTTCTGACTGGAAGTCTCTCGAGATTAGATACAAATTTTAGCCTAATCACTGAGGAATAACGATGCTTGAAATGAAACTAACACGAAAACCGCTGCTACTAACACAACATATATATGCCGTGTTTTTGTATTTTGTGTGCTCTGCTGTTTGTCCCGAATGCGGATCACCTGTTGCTCTTAATAAGAAAATCTTCAGTGTTTTATGTTTTCCAGTATGTTGATGTTTTTAAGCACTATCATGGACAGAAACACTATTTGTTGTGGTTAATGACATTCTCATAAGCCTTATTGGTGTGGGACTGGACCAATACTGGCTTCGCTTTCGATTCATTCTTCGCCTGGCGGGGCATGGATTTTCTCTTATGTTTACTCATTGTCCATTTTCTAAAAACAGCAACCATTCACTTCACCTTAACACTTCGCATTTATCACACAAAATGGCACCAAACGGCACCAAACGGCACAATTCACGTTTCGAATTCTACAACAGATGATAGAGCTGTAAAATCTGCGCCATTTTGAAGTAACTAAATTCCGTAAAACTCGGTGTGTCTCCTGCGTCACCATTTGTCTATTTTGAAAAATAGGGCACATAGATAGAATACGCCGTTTGTGATCTGCTGAGATTCAGTTAGCAACAGTTGGCAACACTGCCTCACATCGCTCTGACAGAGTCCCACGCACTTAGGTATATCCTCGTCCAGAACAAATTTCAGTGCAAAGCTCGTCCTAAAAAATCAATTTTATGTTGTATTGTTCTGAAACTTACTTTTTATATCGGCATTATAGTTTTTCACATGGCTAAAATCCTAAATACATCACTAAGCATCTATTTCACCTTTAATAACGGACAAATAATTACCATTATGTAAAAAAAAAAAAATATTTAGAAACACAGCATCTGCTCAAAAATTGGGACTTATTTTAATTTTTTTGTTTTGTTTTTTGTTTACTTGCCTTTTCGACTCGTTGACGTCGAGATCATTAGAGGCGGGATGGGACTGGGGACAAGGAATTCGGCGACGGTCTATCGAATGTAGCATTCGGCTGGATTGATTTGGGAAAACCATGGAAAATCCAAATCAGGATGCCCGGACGGGGATTCGAAAGGACGGCCTCCGGAATGCGATCATTTTCATCTTAAACGAATCCATTATATGGATCCAGCGTTGTGATAATTTAATTTTTATGTCATAATACAAATTAGTTTTAGAAGCTCAGAATTCATAAGGAGTTACTTATTATTATTATTTTTAACAGCTCAGCACTGTTTGGTATTTGTACATAAGCAGGAGCCCGAGATTGTGTTGTTCCGCTCTCAGCTTATCAGCCCCCAGGCAGCCTCTTGCGTATTTTCGTTCACTAATACTGAACTTATAATCACTCTGATGACTGAAAATTTAATAGTTTAAAATAAACCACCTTTATCTTCAAGCATTATCAGCAAAGTAGTCGAAATTAAATTAAATTCAGCTTTACTGATAATAAGAGTCCTGGCTGTTCCATTTAGTGTGCTCACCCTTATCCCCCGTTGCCGTCACGTGTTGCATGGCTCACTAGGTTTAATTAGAAATAAACCAATGGCGCATCAGGTGAATTATTTCTACTTTAAGGGATATAATGCTTGTAACAAATGAAAAATGTTTGTTAAACCACAAAATCACATTTATTGATGACAGTGATACGGTGTACATGGGGTTCCTAGATAAAGAATTATAATTTCTGGGACATTTATGGGTTAAAAACATATTTTAGTGGTATGTTTAAAGAGTGAACAAATATTCAAATTAATTAAAAAAGTTTGTATATTATGTAACAACTATGCTACATAACATTTATATATATATTTTTTTGCCGTCATCAGTCTTTCGACTGATTTGATACAGTCATCCATCTCTTCCTATCCTGTGCTAACCTTTTCATCTCTACATACCCCTTACAACCCACGTCCTCAATTATTTGCTTCATATATTCTAATATCTGTCTTCCTCCACAGTTCTTACCTTCGAATGTGCCCTCCACTAACAAATTAACCAATCGAGCATGTCTCAAAATATGACCTACCAGCCTGTCTCTTCTTTCTGTAAGCTTCTTCCACAAACTTCTTTCCTCACCCATCATTTCCAAAACTCGTTAATTTCTTACTTTGCCTGTCCACTTAATTTTCAGCATTCTTCTGTAGCACCACATTTCAAATGCTTCAATTTTCTTTATTTCCGGTATTCCTGAAGTCCATGTTTCGTTACCATAAAGTGCAGTGCTCCACACATATAGTTTTAAAAACTTCGTTGTAATTCCTAGATCAATATTTGAAACTAAAAGGTTTCTCTTTTTCATGATGGCTCTTTTTGATAGTGCTATTCTGCTTTTAACATCATTCTTGCTTCGGTCATCGATTGTAATTTTACTTCCCAAGTAACAGAATTCATTACTTCTCCTATTGACTCCGATCCTATTTTTATATTTAAACTACTAGTATTGGCATTATTTCTGCTACATTTCATAACTTTTGTCTCGCTTTGATTTATATTGAGTCCAAAATCTTCCTTTAGTATTTTGTTGATGCCATTCAGTAACTTCTCAATATCCTCAGCCCTTTCTGCTAACAAGATCATCAGCAAATCGTAGCATACTGATTTTTTTCTCCCTTAACTCTTATGCCACATGTAAATTTTTCTTTGACTTTCTTTATTGCTTCCTCAACATACAAGTTGAATATTAACGAGGATAGACTACAACCTTATCTCACACCCTTTTTAACTGATGCGTGTCTCTCGTGATTCTCTACTTTTATTATGGGCACTTGATTCTTACAAATTTTATAGAGCATTCTTCCATCCCGATACTTTAGACAAAAGGTTTTTCTAAATCAACAAACACCATAAAAGTATCTTTGTTTTTCTTGATCCGCCCTTCAAGTATTAATCTTATTGACAGAATTGCTTCCCTTGTTCCGCGCATTTTCCTAAACCCAAATAGATCTTCCCCTCCTATCTTTTCTACTATACTTTCCAACCTTCTGTATATTATTCTGGTCAGTAATTTTGAAGCATGTGATGTTAGATTAGTGGTGCGATAATTCTCACATTTGTCAGCTTGTGCTTTCTTTTGAAGTGTGAAGATGATATTAATATTAAAATCAGTTGAAATTTCTCCTGTTTCATAAATTTTTTATATCAGCTTGAATAACCTATCGATTCCTTCTTCTCCAAGGGATTTAAGAAGTTCCGCAGGGATCTCATCAATTCCAAAAGCCTTATTTGCTTTCAAATCATTCAGAGCTTTATTAAATTCCGTTTTCATGACAGGATCTCCTAAGTCATCAATGTCGACATCGCCTTCCTTTTCCATCACACTATTGTGTAAGTCGTCCTCATCATACAGTTTCTCAATGTATTCCTTCCATCGGTTAGCTCTTTCTTCTGAGCTTAAAAGAGGTTTCCCATCGGCAGCTTTAATGTTCACACCTCTTTACTTCATTTCTCCAAATTTCTGTTTGATCTTCCTATATGCAACATCTGCTTTTCCTACGACCATTTCCTTTTGTACACTTCTTCACCGTTTCCTTCTAGCCATTATTCTTTTGCTTTTTTGCATTTCCTATTTATTTGATTTCTAAATATCCTCTATTGTTCTCTTCCTGCTTCATCCTAAGCATTTTTGTACCATCTCCTCTGATCCACCAGCTCCAAAATTTCTTCTGTGATCCAAGGTTTTCGAGCCGTTTGTTCCCTAAGCCTTGATGAAGTAGAATTTCAGCATGGTCATCATCACAATCACGTCTAATGACTGCCCCAAATTGACGTTCTGGAAAAGAAATCCTGCCATTATTTCATCAATATTGGATTCCGTCATCTGATTGGCATCAATACTTTCTTAATTCTAATCATTACTTTATTGATTTTATTCATATATTTGGAAAAATAAGTCCTCGTGTTTTATTTGATAACCGGTATATCTAAATGATAATACTAAATACTGATTCTTATTTCATGTTATCTCCTGTCTTTATTAATAGTCTCAGGCTTTTCAAACAAAATTTGTTCTAAACATTTTAATCTTTAAATCTAAATGTTTTGCTAGGTCTAATAATTCCAAATCAACTTACCTTAAAGTAATCAGAAGTCTTTCATCAAATGAGATATATCTCCTCCTATTTGTACTCTTTTTGTTATTTTCGGAGGAAGTATCTCAGATAGCTCCTTGAACAGTTCTCTGGAAATCTTATAAAAGCCTTTCAAGTTTTATTCTTTTTCAATTTCTCGCGACAGAAAAAAGATGTGAGAGTGTTCAATTTTCGTGACTGAAAGGATAAAGCTCAAATTTGCTTTTTTAATTCTCAAGAAACAGGATGCAATAATAACATTATAGGCGGGACTAGGCAAGACTACGCAGTCGCCTGGATCCCCCGATTTTTGATGGCCCACTGAAAGCGCACTTTTTGCATTAAATAAAAACAATAAAAGTAAAATCATACAAATAAAACAATCAAAGTAATACGAAAAGCATGAAAATTATTATTATTTGTTTTATTCTAGTGTACGGTAAATAAAATTAATTTTCAAAATATTATAAATTGTGAAAATTCGTTTTTTAATTGTAAAATATAGACAAATATTTTCAAAAAACAGATGGAATCAAAAGTTTTGAGTACCTAGATCCCCATACCTTCTTAAACCGGTACTGCCTTCAATGGTCACAAACACAGAGGGACACATTTCGCTTGAGAATCGTTTTCTGTTACATGCATTCATAAATTTACATAATTCTCCTTCAGAAGAACAAAGAAATAGAAACAATACTGCCTCCTTGCATTGAAAAAGCTTCTAGGTTAGCGTTTATCAACCTTTTTCAGTCCACGGGCCTTTAACTTACACGGGCCAATTTTTTTTTTTTTTTTTCCTCTTTTCGTTTCGGCTGCCCATGGACGACGATTATGCAACTTCACTTCCTCTTCTGAGTTTCATTCCTCAGTCGCTAATACTCTTTCATTCCTTGGCTCATTCTTGCTATTTCTTCCTCTGAGAAATCCTTCCTTTTCCTGATTGGCTTTTCTTCAATCCGATCCTTTACCTCAATAATTTTTCTTGTGAATTGATCCCTGTCTTTAATTCCTTCCCTGGGCCTAACTTTACTATCTATGTTGATAACATCTCGCACATGAACCATTATAACATAATAAATTTAACCATGCTTTGAATTCCTATGAAAATGCAGATAGGAAACTGGAAACGAACTGTTAAAAGTTAATTACATGTTAATCAGATCAAACCAGATAAATAATAATGTTACTAAAGGCTGGACGCTACGCTATACCACCGGCAAACATGCATAAATTAAAATAAATGACGCTATACTACCGGCCTACATGCATAAACTAAAATAAAAGACGCTAGACCATACAACATTTATATTTGTTTTCTTCATCACTCACATTACCTATCATACCACGTACCGCGGTATCTCATGCCCATTTAAAACCCTTAGTAAACGGTCATTTACTTCATATCTGGACAAACGGCCCCTTTCTGATGCCATCTGGAAATGAATACGCTATTGTAGAAACAATGCTGTTCTATCCTCATCCTGGAAATGCCACATTTTTGCTTGGTCACTGAAATATTTAAGGCTTTTAAAAAGTTGGGCGTACTGCTTTATACTCCACGAATATCATGGGCGCCGAGAGGGGTGGGGTGCAAGGGGGTGCACTTGCACCCCCCCCCCCCTGCTATGAAAGCTAATATACAGAAAAAATATTACGAAACAAAAATATTATTATTAAATTCACTGTTTGAATAATAAATTAAGCTGCCTAGGTTGTTGTCCAGATTTGTTCAGCGTCTTGTCAATAAATTCAGTATACTCATTTAATAAATATTAAGTGTTATTTATAATGTATTAAAAAAATAGAGATGCACCTCCCTTAAAGTAATCGTGCCGGCGCCCATTACTAATATGGTATCAAAATTTATTATATTCAGCCTGTGGGTCACCTTACTATATTCGCGGACCACCAGTGGTCCCCGAACCACAGGCTGAGAAGCACTGTTCTAGGGGATACTTAGTTGAATGTTTCTGCTGCTGCGCTCTACCGACAGTATTAATAACTTTATAGAGCTGCAGCGTTTGACAAAACGAAATTTTCTCCATTCGCCACTAACAAAGCGAACCCCCACCCTTGAATAATTCGACGAAAACGCTAGAGAGCAAGCGCGATTTGTGACATCTGAGAACTATTTCCACGGCAGCAAAACAGTTCACTGATGTAGGCAATACATGGAGTTCAAAATTTTTCCTAGCTATCATATGTTATCGTAGAATAGAGAATGCCACATTTACAAATATTTATTTTTCTCTTAGTACATTTATTTTTTAATTTATTTATTCTTGATCAGAGGTGGTGACATGTCACAGTGTCACTACGTCTAGAGGCCGCCACTGATATTTACTAAACGCGTGGCTTGTCATTCAGGAACTCACTGAAGGTTTTTAATTGATCATAAACTGCATGAGAGTTGAGAGGACGAAAACGCGCAACACAACTATCTTCCAAATACCATGAACAGGATGGTTTGCAGTTGAACCAATGGAAGAAGGGCCTAACTTTGTAGATGAATTACAAGGGGAATCGCTGCAGTTCTTAGACACCTAAAGCCAGCGTAAACCCAAGAATGTTCTAAAAATGAAAAAAAGTCATTGGCATCGTATTATAGAATGCCTGAGGTGACTACTGTGAAGAGACGGCTGAAATAAGGATGTAAGGCGCATACTGATTCTCACAGAAAAATTCTTACAAATTTTTAATGCACTGAATGTCTTTTTTAAATAACTATATACATCTGAGACTTGAAGGAACAAAGACAAGTAAAAATCACTCGAGAATACATCCAAGCAGAAAATATTTCTACCATCTCACTACAAAAAGATAAATGGAAGTACATTGAAATTTGATGTTTTAACACCATAATATTTATGAAACTTTATATGAAACAGTGATGTAACCAACAAATGCACTACTAACTATTATTATAAATTAATGCATACAATTAGCAATGGTCAAACATATTTGCAACAATATTACATCAAAGATACAACTCCATTTAGGTAATCAATTTCCAATCAAGTTAGGTTCCGATACTGAAAAGATTAGAGAGATCAGAAAGAAAAATATTTAATTAAAATGGGAATCTTTACGACGGAACAATTATAAAATA
>JARYHS010006964.1:15161520-15189523 GCA_031002005.1 Vandiemenella viatica | reverse complement strand
TTCAGTTATGCGGAACATTGTCACAGAACTCAATCCTTGAAACCTGAATCAAGTCGTAATGCTATTTAGAAGATCAAATTGACACTACCATAAAAAATTATATACAGGCCATTTAAAAAATCAAAAAATTTCTCCTTCATACTAGATAGCACACGAGATGTAAGCCACACAGATGGTATCAGGCATGGTTGTTTATACAATGAAACTAAAGATGCTCTGATATTGTCACGTAGTAAAACACGATCAGGGTCCTTGGGCGTAGCGGGGTCGTTGATGAACACACTTACTTTAACGCAACGAAGTTTTATCAAACATGGATGTATTCCTCTCGGGAGACCAGCCGAACAACCAAGGTGCCCCCATACGACACCACGGCTACCCACGGCGCTTATGACCTAGACATCGACGTGCCCTAAAACACCACCACCACCAACAACAACAACAACATCGGCTACCCGACGCTCCGTCGACATCTTCTTGCGAAGACGACGACGGATCACCAGACCGCCGAAACACCCGAGAAGACTACATCCATTCTCAACGCCGAGAAAGACTTTGTTCGCTTTATTAAACAGGAAAAGACTTTGTTCGCTTTATTAAACAGTTCGTACAGTACATGAGCACGGAGAGAATTGACTCCGGCTAGAAGGGAGTATCGCTTATATAGTAACAAAGAACAGTCTAGATCACTAGAACATTAGATCCACAAATAAAAAACAAAAGGTTAATTATGAATTAAGGTGGGGAAAGAATTGCTTGCTGAAGACTTTAAATTTAAATTTCTTGGCATTACTTTTGACTAGACTACCCGTGCGAAAATTTCGCTTATAAAATGCGATGAATAGAGGTTGAATATGATGTCACCAAAGCTGAGTAATTACTCTTCATACTCCTACTTCATTTATCGATTTTGGTTAGAAATCCAGGAATACAAATGGCTCGAAACACACACACACACAAAAAAAAAAAAAAATGTTTCAGAAATATTGACATTTTGGCCTTTAAGGGTCAAATTTTAATAATCCCTTTCTTAAAATATAACGTTACCACGGCGGAAACCATTGTCTTTAATATGATATCTCGTTTACCTATTTCGGTTTGATATCAAGACAGATAAATAGCTCGTGACACAAAAATGCGTTATATAACCATTTATACTTTTTCCCTGTAAGGGTTGAATTCCAAAAACTTCTTTCTTAAAATATGATTTCACCAAAGCGGAGGCATTATTCCTCATAACTTTACTTGATTTATCGATTTTTGATAGTTATCCAGGGAGATAAGTGGCTCGAGACACAAAAAAAGCATTTTAGTAAAATTGATATTTTTTACCCTTTAAGAGTTGAATTGCGAAAATTCCTTTCTTAAAATATAATGTTACCACGGAGGATACCTTAGTATTTAATATGATACCTCATTTATCTATATCGGTTAGATATTAAGGGAGATAAATCACTCGTGACACAAAAACGAATTTCAAAAATATTGATACTTTTCCCTTTAAGGGTCGAATTCCGAAAATTTCTGTCTTAATATATGACGTCACTAAAGCGGAGATCTTAATCTTTAAAATGATACTCCATTAAACGATTTCAGATAGGTATCTAGAGAGATAAATGACTTGTAACAAAGAAAACAGCATTTTAGAAATATTGACATTTTCACCCTTTAAAGGTCGAATTCCGAAAACTTAATTTCCTAAAATATGATGTGAACAAAGTGAAGACCATAAGCTTTACAATGACACCTCATTCATTGATTTCGGTTAAGTATGAAGGCAGATACAGGCTTGTGACAAAAAAATACCTTGTAGAAATAATATATATGATGATAACAAACTTAACTGGGCAGGACACATTGGACAGGTGGTAGGAAAAGGTTTCAAAGTTGTGCTCTTGTAGGAGAGAGTGATGAGGGGATGTACGAGAGATGTAAAGGAATTGGGTTACAAAACTTTGGTCAGACCATTGCTCGAATATGGTTGTGTAGTATGGGACCCTCATTTCATGTATCAAATACAGGAGTTGGAGAAGGTGCAAAACAGGGCTGCTAGATTTGTTTCTGGAAATTATCGCAGAATGCAATCAGTAACGGATATGATAAAGCAGCTGAAATGGGATTCATTGCAAGTTAGGAGAAGGATGAGGAGGGTCATGGGAGTGTACAAGGCATATACTGGCGATGAGGCATGGAAAGATATTGCAGTAGGTATGAAAAGTAGTGCATGGAAGGGAAAAGATGACCATGACCAAAAGCTGGCACTTGATTTCAGGCACAAGGGTGTGGGAAGATTCTCTTTTTTAGGTAACGGTGACAGGGATTGGAATGAGTTACCAAGAGAAATGATTAATAATTTACCGAAAACTTTGAAAGAATTTGAAGATAAAATTTGTAGAGGGCAAATGTAAATGGCTGCAGGATGGGGGGAAGTTGGGGGTGTAGGGAAGTTGCCACCGGAGCCTGTGCTCCATTGCAATTAAATTAAATTAATACTAGTTACAACAAGAATATTCCAGAACAGTTTACACAAAGTTAAGTTACAGGTCTTGTTGGATTCGAACCCACGACCTTTAGTCCCATAGTCTCTTAACGTATCCACTACACAACAACAGTCTTTCCTTCTTCATCGCCTGATCCTCTTGATGTGTGACAATATGAAAATGTTTTTTTTTTGTTTCAATTGGAACACCAGCCCAACAAGTAAAGATCTTTAAATTTGGTTTAGGATTTATTTTCACAATTAAATCTCATAATTAAAAACTAAAGAGGTCAAGGTTATGGTTCTGAAGTTCTTGGATAACACAACGGATCGCATACATATGTATATATATATACATTAAACATCAATATTCTCGCAATTTACGTTCAACGCTCGACATCATAGTCTCAGTTTGGTAGTCAATGATGCAGCAAATACTACGCACGAAACATATTTTAAAAAATATATATAATTCAAGAAAATTACGTTTTTCTTTTATTTTCTAGAAAGTGAATATTTTCAAAAAAAATCCATATTTCAGATTAAAAGCCCTAAGTGCCGTGTTATGTTCAAGGAGAGTCGCTGCAGCGAAATGATTACTGTATCACGTAGAAAAAATATTTGATGCTTTGCCGGAAATATATGATCATTCGTCGGAATTGGATTGTCGCAAAGCTCATTAACTTCTTTGACCATTCAGAATTATACGTTTATTTTCTTGGTTGTAATTTGGTTCGATAATTTAATTGAAATTATTGCTCTGAGCAAAACGAAGCAAAACCCCACTGTAAATTACTCATATCTGCATAAATTTGTTGAATAAGTTGATTGATAAGTTCACAGAACCTTGTACGAACTCAATTTAGAAACAGATTTCCCAACAGTAAACACAATTCGTCCAACAAAGAAACCAATAGAAATTCAGTATGATAGTTTTGCTAGGCTGCAAATTCAAATAGAAGGTAGAGCTTTTTCACAATGCTAGGTCAGACATTAAAGTTGTAATAGAAGAGGGAAAAAAGTGGGAAAAAGAAAGCTCCAATGCGATTAAATTAAATAGAACTATTTGAATGATATATTCGACGAGTTAAAAGAATTTAGCTGTGTGTTTGGCTTATTTCAGCAACAACTTATTTAATCATTCCAATAATGAATTAATGAAACTTAAATCTGGAGCTTAAACACGGATCAAGTATTGGAACAGACATTGGTGGTATTGATTTGTTTAGTGAAACCAGTGTTTGGAAGTTACATTTTCCAGAAAACTAGCCTAATGATCCACAAATCATATTAAAACATCTTCAACTAATAACTGATTTAAATGTTTCAGAACATAGCAATAGCGCAGAATATTACTTACATTGTCGTTTCACTTGCGCACAGCGAAAGGTCTTTTTAAAGCTAAAGGTTATTAAAAAAAAATAGATTAACAATGTTCCACCAAAGACCAAGTAATTTAGCTATAGTATGAATTGAACATGGAAACGTAGATATCTTTTATACACTTTGCGCGCGTCCTTGTATTTATTCCCATTAACACCAAACAAATGAGGTTACATTATCACCCACTTATAAACCATTTAGCATATATTTGGTTCTTCATAAGTCGTTTTGGAAAAATTTCTTTTTGCTTACTTATTTTCGGTTTTATTAATAGTTGCTTTACATAAACCTGTTGTACAGTGTGAAATATATCTAAATTTCCATTCATTAGAAGAAAATCATAATTATTTTCTGACGATCAACTAAAACTCGCAGGTTCTCAGAATAATTTGCTCAAAGCTCTCCAATGTTCAATCAAAATATCTCAGTTTTAAACAATTAGTTCAGAGAACTTAAAGTCCCTTATTTCTCCCTTTGTCATTAGAACTAGTGTGATCCAGTCAATGAAGAGATACTCCACAGGAAGAAAAGAAGTATTCCGTATAAGGAGCATCACAGCCAGTAGGGTATCTGGACTAAAATCAGAGCTCTCCAAAAACACAACACCTGACCGTGGGACGGCCTACACGACACAAGATGGAGAACAGGCCACACACAAACACAATCCACTGCCGACAGTTCAGACACAGAGTTCATAGGAAAGTCAGCCGTCTTCGCAATTCACCTTTTAAGCCAGTCGTCCACAGGGACCGAATTCGTCCGACCGAATGTGGCCGATTAATCCAGAAACAGGTGCAGACATTGCCACGCGTCCACTGTACACGACCTACTTGGCCGATTACGGCAGAATACGGCAGTGACGGACCGGTCCCACTGAAATGGGATTATTTGGAAGTGTACCGCTGAATTGCAAACGCATGTTGCTCTCGTAATGAACAAGTCTTCACTTTTTACCTTTTATTTGATTTTTATTTGTATTTTTTCAAACACTATCATACACTGTGGTGGTACATAGTTAATATAAATATTTTAATATAAATATCTACGGAAACGACAATATTGCAAGTGCGTCTATGGAGTTATAATAATTATTTCACTAAAAATTTGTACAATTATTTGAATTTCGTACTGAATTATTCTCAAACGCTTATGAGAAATCACTCTCGTCGGGACCTCATTTAGGCATAGGCTATATAGGCTGTATGTAACCGATGAGCCCACATCACAAAAATAAAATTAGCAGGTTTCTTTTTTGTTAAGTTCATTTATTTTTTAAATTGAAATTTGACTTTTACGAAATTGACAATATGGACATAACTCTCAACTTCGCATTCTTTTTTTCCCCTATTTGTAATTGTTTTCATTTGATCTCAACAATTCTATATTTTTCTAGGTACGAAATAGTAAAATATTCTACAGTCAAATAAAACATTTGAAGTGTTTAATTTATAATTTTGGCTAGAGAAAAACTATAACATGCGAGGTTGTATTTCGCAATATTTGCGAGGCGGGGCGCGCAACACAGGTTCAGCCCAAGGTTCTACACATCTTAAACACCGCCTTGACCCTCGTAATATTTCATGAGCGCAAATTAAAGTCTATTTTTACGAAATGTAAGTCACTGTACATTTTTTGAAACTCCCTATTCGCTTGGTGTTGAAGCAGCAATGTGTGTGGGACGTTATTCTTCCGCAGTGGTCAAGCTTAATCGGACGAACTGGTCGAGCGTTACTCGGACGAATGCGGTTACAGTGGACGACAGACCCTAACATCCACATCAGACATTGCTTTGTGTCGAGATTAGTGATGGCTCGTGACTAGAATTAGATGTAGGCCTGTCTAATCAGGGTCGCTGTTTAGCCAAAGAAATGGTTTTAATTGGAGTTGAAAGATGTCTTTACTTTCCATCGACTTCGAGGTCATTAGAAGGACTGGGACAAGGATCGGGAAGGAATTATACCTTGTTCGCTGTGAACTACTGTGTCAAGGTCACGTTCCTCTTATCTCACCATCTCCTCCCTTCCAAGCAGGCCGCTGCCTACTGACAGGCAGGAGGCATTGTTGCAGTATTTTCGTATTATCGTATTTATAGGAATACATCGTTACAAACTGCTGTAAGTGAAATAGCATCAGATAATTTTTATTTTAGGCGCCTGTCAAAAGAAATTATTTTTAATATCTATAGTTTCTTTAAAACACTATAAAACCCTACAGAAAAACCTGATATGCTATTTAGAGAACCGCAAAAAATAACAGCAGAACCGTGCAGCCTACTGTTATGAACAGTGCAGCGTGTACGTGGAGAAACCAAACTGAGTGTTCCAGGAGCATCCATTTATTCTCCAAAGATATACGCTGAATATCTTGCACAATTTTAAAAGTAAAAATAATGACTGGAAACTAAATTTTATTGATACTATGTAAATAATTTTTAATTGCATTAAGATATGAAATTGTAATTGGTAAACTAGCAATTTCTCTGACTTACGATTCACTCATTTGGTCAAGACAGGTAATTAAAATGGTTGATTTTACTAAAGATTTCATCATATTATATGCAAAATATTGTACTACATACGTAGTGACGACCTGTGGGCATGCGCGGCAGAGTAGAGCAGAGTGACCCTGAGCCGCCCCTCTAGAGTGAAAGGGCTTGTAACAGCCCTCAAGTCTATTCTTTAATTGGACTTGTATTTTCTGAAACAATTGTAGCAAGCTAGAGTTTTATTGAATATGATCTTGTTTGTTTGTCTTGCAATTTACTGAAAATCGGTGTAAATGGAAATTATTTTAGGAAAAGAAAATATGTAAATTCTATGTAATATATTTTAGGACAGAACCATGCAAGAGAATTGCTTAAATAATTGTAATTCCAAGTATTAAGGTGAGCTGCGATGTTGAAAGGACGATTTACGACAGTTTGAAATGATTTATGTGGAAAATTTTGTGTTTAAATATCTTTCATCTTCATTTCTGCATTTTGTAATGTTTGTAAATGATTATGTATTAATTTTGATAAATTTTTTGTTTTAATTGTTTAAATATTCTTAAAGTTCGAGCAATATTAATTAGAAACCTTTGTAATATTCTGGAACTTTTATGAAACTTATGTAAAGCAAACGGCAGAAATTCAGAGACAGCTTTCGTCAAAGTTTATGGATAGTTTTACGTGTACTATGAGAATTTATGGCGGTATTGTCTTTGGAAGCAGTATTGAATGTAATCGTTGGAGTTTGTGTTTACATGTGACCAGTATCTTTGAAGTCCGAAGTCTTAAGAGAAATAAAAACAAGTTCAAATTTGAAACTGTATCGTGGGCAAATCATTTCATAAATAATACACCACTTAATACCTAATACGCTATTCGCCTTTTGAAGGAACCATCCTGGAACCGATCTGGTGAAACCATAGAAAGCCCATATCTCTATAGATGGCGGAGTGAGGATTCGAACCCGCGACTTCGCGACTGCGAGGCCAGAGCGTTACCGCTCACACACCACGCTCGGTTGAACAAAAAAAATCAATATATTGATGAGATTCAATAATAATAATATATGAACCATCTACCTAATATAGCTTTACCAAATCGTGAATATTGGTCAAATTGCTTGATGAAAATAGCAAAGATATGAAAATTGAAGGAGAAATCAAATTTCATATTGCATTGTGCACAGAGACGATTCCTATATGAATAGCTGCAACAAACGTAAATTATTGAAGGAAAAACATTTCATTTATAGAATTTGGGTTAGGAAATACATTAGACAACATATTAGAAAAATATAGATGTTCTGCCAAGAGTTCGAAAGGGCAAATTACTGAGAAACAAGTCACTGCAGCACATTAAGTTTCACTTGTGCTGTAAAAAATAGCACAGTGGATAATTTTTCTCTATTGATAATAAAAATATATAATTAATCATTAAATGTAATGAAACTATTCGTCCCCTTGTTCATGAATAATAACAATAATAGTAAACAAACAAAAAGAAAATATTCTAACTTGGAACAGTAATTCGCACAGAGCTGTTAAGCCGTCGCTTGCAATATCGCAAATTCGAGTCCACAGGAGGGTTTCCTGCAATTATTTTAATTTTTAATTTTTTTTCCTTATGATTATTCGTGGACGGGGGGTGATGAGTTATACATCTCGATCAGAATCAGAATCACTTCGGGAGACTGCCAGAGTAGTGTGGATGATTTTCAGTGGAGTGTGTGCGACAATTGGTAACACTGACTGCCTCCCAGAATTTATAACGAAAATCTTAGTTGTTTTCTAACGGTGGGAAATTGTACGCTAGTTAAATTCCTAAAGTTTTAACTATCAGCAAGCAAAACCATATTTATGATTGTTAGGAATTATTCTTTTACTTTGCTATTCAGTGATGCCTAAAGTAGCCATTTATATTTTTCGACAGAGTGGGACGCTTGAGGTATTTCTTTCGTCAGAGCGGTTCGTAAAACACTTTTTCTCGTTTTACTAATTTTTTATACAAAAAAGACCACTAATATTAAGCAGAATGTATTACATGTTATCTGAGTTACTTAGACTTAGTGTCTGACTTCTAACGTCTAAATAGGCACCTGATTTCTATTTGTCAGCGGAAAAAATCAGATTCAAATTATTTGGTCTAGTTTCCAAGTAGGAATGTAGTTCTTATATGATTTGTTGATGATAGGATCGGTAATCAAAGTGGCTTTCAATACTGCGACTCTTAACTGTGTTTTGTCACTTGTACATACACAGACGGAAAAAAAAATCCCAACACCAAGAAAGACTTGTGTTAGATAAACGAAATTTGGTAGGCGTGTTTATACATCTGAAAGATGACATCGATTCAAATTTCGCGCTTCGCGCATAAGTGTGGCGCTAGTAGCGCTACTCAGAGCTTGCAAATCAGGTTTGCTTTAAATACGCGCTGTAAAGTTTGTGAACGTTATTTACCGCTGAGATTTGACATAGTGAGTTGATGTTAGCCAAGAATGCCTTTAAGAAGACGAAGAAGCCATTATCAACAGCTCACCGAGTTTGAACGAGGTCGTGTAATAGGGCTACGAGAAGGTGGATTTTCTTTTCGCGATATTGCAGAAAGACTTGGCCGGAATGTATCCACTGTGCATGATTGTCGGGTGCAGTGGTCAAGGGATGGTACTGCCTCAAGAAGACCGGGTTCCGGGAGGCCACGTGGCACTACTGAGAGGGAAGACCGCCGTATTCGGCGTACAGCTGTGGCGCATCGTACTGCGTCTGCGGCAGAAATTCGAGCTGCAGTTGGTACCACAGTGACACAACGAACTGTTAGAAATCGGTTACTTCAAGGACAGCTCCGAGCCAGGCGCCCTGTAGCGTGCATTCCACTGACTACAAGCCATCGCCGTTTGCGACTCCAGTGGTGTCAAGCCAGAGCTCATTGGAGGACGGAGTGGAGATCTGTTGTGTTTTCTGATGAAAGCAGGTTCTGCCTTGGTGCCAGTGATGGCCGAGTGTTGGTCAGAAGGAGGCCAGGGGAACGCCTGCAACCAAACTGTCTGCTGCCTAGACACACTGGACCTACACCTGGAGTCATGGTCTGGGGAGCAATTTCCTATAACAGCAGGAGCACTCTTGTGGTTATACCAAACACACTGACTGCAAATTTGTACGTCAGTCTGGTAATTCAACCTGTAGTGCTGCCATTCATGAACAGCATTCAAGGGGGAGTTTTTCAACAGGATAACGCTCGCCCTCATACCGCTGTTGTCTCGCAACGTGCTCTACAGAGTGTCGACATGTTACCTTGGCCTGCGAGATCACCAGATCTGTCTCCAATTGAACACGTATGGGATATCATTGGACGACAACTCCAGCATCATCCACAGCCAGCACTGACCGTCCCAGTATTGACAGCACAAGTACAACAAGCATGGAACTCCATACCACAAAGTGACATTCGAAACCTGTATGACACAATGCATTCACGTTTGCAGGCTTGCATTCAAAATTCTGGAGGTTACACCGGCTATTAATTTAACAGTATTTCACATTTGAAATGCATTTTATTGAGCTTAAATTAACCTGTGATCTTGAAAATTTAATCAATTAAACATGTTAACTTGACAAATGCATTGTCCAAATTTCATTACTCCACAATAATTTTTTCTTGGTGTTGGGATTTTTTTTTCCGTCTGTGTATTTTATTTATCAGAGAAAATGCTCTTTCGACAGGGGAGTTACTTCCAACCAGACACTTAACATACTCAATAGTTATTCGAGTTATACAGTTGAGAGTGTTGGCACGGAAGTGTTGAAATAATTGCGCTCAAAGGTCTTCAACAGCAACATACTCGGCGTTCGAGCTAGTGAGTTCGAAATAAGCGAACATTTCCATATCTTGGCTGCTGCTAATAAATGCTCGCATGATCAGCATTGGTACATGCGTCGACTTGACCGCCGCGCGGAAGAAACGCATTATCTGTTGTAGACCTTAATAATTAGATATATTTAATTGTGGACTTGTCTACGTCAGCGCGACATTTTCACTCTCGCTGGGGAAAGGAGGACAGACAGCCTGAAAGCGGGACGTATGGTCACGTTATGCATGATAGCTCACTGATGTATAACAACCTTCGCTGGTTATGCCGCGGCAAAGTACTTCAAAAATTTGTTGTTTGTATATAAGAAATACTACTTTCTTTTCAAAATGATTTCTTTTCTTATGGTAATTAGAGGCCGGAGAGTGCTGAGCACAAGGAATGGGAAGGAATTCATCCGAGCTCTCTTGAAGTAATCATCACGCTATTCGCCTGAAACCACGGAAAACCGAAGCCTGGATGCGCGGACGGGGATTCTAACCCACGTCCTCCCGAGTGCGAGGCTCTCACCCACGAAGCTCGGTTAAAGAAACAGAAGAAATCGGATTATATGTAAGACAAAGACGAATTTCCGAAAGCACATCCGCATTTGATGTTCTGTCGTGTATATGCAAACATATATCATAATAATGACCTAATTTACTTTGCGCGACTAGTACCAGTAGACAATACGAAAACAAGATTTTCAATTCTCGATGTGTCATGTCTTAGTAACGAGAGACCGACCACTCATGCAGTGGTACCAACTGAATAGCACAATGCCACTAATCTTGACGTCACTACACTAATTTACAACAGCGGAGGCAAAAAATTAATTTCCATGAATAAATATTAATTTGCCATATCTATTTAACTTTTAATTGTAAAAGTATTTATTTAATATGCTAATGAATTATTGATTTTAAAAGGCTCGGAATGAAAATAAAATTGAAATATATTTACAGTTTGGAGGATGTTATGTTGTTTGCATTTTCTTTTTTACTAACTGTCACAAGCATTTAAGTGATTTAAATGTAAATTTTGAAGAGGGAAATTATTTATTGTTACGATAAATCTCATTCGAAACTTTTTAAGCCAAACTGCATTAAGTATTCTATAAAGATTATCGCAGTCACTAACTAATATAAAGGAGCTGGGTTTTGGGACTCATTGGAGGAAAGGAGAAGGGTAAAGAGAATGCTGGGAATGTACAGGGTATATATTGGTGATGGGACTGGGAGGGATATAGATCAAAGAAATGGGAATAGTGCATGGAAGGGAAAAGGCGACGATGATCACAAGTTGGCACTTGATTTCAGGCATAAAGGAGTAGGAAAAAATATCCTTTGTAGGTTAGGGTGTTAGGGATTGGAACAAATTACCAAGTGTAGTGATTAATTTACCAAAACACTTAAGGAATTTAGAATTAAAATTTATAAATCATAATGGTAAATGGGGAGGAATTTAACATTCCCATCATTAAAAAAAAAAAAAAAAAAATGTGTATAAAAAGGGGTAAATGGATGACTAGGGGAATTGTTACCAGAGTGTTAGCTCTATCGCAATTAAAAATTAATAATAATAAAAAGATATTGTCACCAAAAACTATAAAAATCCCAAAAACTTCAAAGAAATTCGCTGATGATTTGAATTTGTACGAGAAACCAGAACGAGCAAGATTGACTGGAGAGTATTCTTTGGTAATAATTTCTTCCGTCAACGAGTTTTCATAAATATTTTCCGAGTTCAGAGAGTTTTCGGATTTATTGTGGATCCTGATGGAACTCCACTTGATAGAGCCAACTCGTTCCAGTCTACTTGGAACAGAACTCAAGTTACGAGAGCTTCTAAATAATCAAAACAGAAAGTTATCACCACTGTAACCAACAATGCCGTCAGTAAAATGGAGGAAACTTGGAATTAAATTCGAGACATGAAGAGGTGTCTAAATAAGGTGGCGTTTGCTACTTGATATTTTTTGGTTTGACTGGACCTGTATTCGGGAATGATTAGTAGTCCACTCGCTTGTCAGATGATTCCAGTGCAGCCTGCTTTTGTTAAAAATTACAAAGTGCGAAACTGTTATAAATTTCTTGGCAAACAACTTGCAACAACAAAACTGGCATTAACTTTTTCCATCACTTTGGACAGTAAGTACCTGGTTAGGACAGATGTAATTACCACAGGGTGCCACCTATCAAATTATATCTGTGCTGTGAGAACGGAGACTTTCCCGGCATATGCTTGAAATGAAGTCTTCACGGGTGTACCACAGGATAGTGCTTTGAAAACACGACATTTCGACGACTAGCTCCGTCGTCTTCATCAGGTGTCGAGACATATGCACAGGTCGGTTTTCAAAACACTATCCGGCGGTACACCCGTGAAGACTTTATATCTGTGCTGATAATCGTTTTCAGTAAAGGACTGACACAAGTAATTTTTATTTATATTTTGATTGCCAGCACGTCATGGACTCATAAAACATTTTTTTAAACTGTTTCAGTATTCTAGCGCGCGGTGCATTGTGGTCTCTATCACAGCTAGTTCTGTTACAATATTTTCTTAGGACAATTATTCATCATTACCTATACACCTATTTCTTCTTTTCTATTACTTCGTTTTAATTACTGAACGTAGGAATTTATCAGAAATATTGACGATTGAAAGTAACAAATTCCCTGTCACCAGTCAAAATGACGGATACTAAATTTCTGTTAGGAATCGAGAGGAGACACAATTTTGTAGTACAGTACACGAGCCTGACGTGTGTAACATATTTGCTACTGGTCTCAACAGTTTACTTTAGACTTATTTAATAATGTCTTTGATGTATCTGTATGTGACCGTATGTGTTTCAGAGGGATAAGAGCCTGGACTCGTTCTCGGGTTACACGATGGAACAGCCCTCATACCTAAACTGTGAATGGAATTGTGTTTTATGAAGCATTTGAAGTTAGGTAGAGTTTGATTGAATATGATCTTGTATAGTTGTTTTACAATTTACGGTAACTCAGTGTAAATAGACTTATGAAAAGAAAATTTGTAAATACCATTTAATATGTTTAAGGACAGATCTATGCAAGAGAATTGCTTAAATGTTTGTAATTTCCAGTATTAAGGCAAATTACGATGTCTACAGGACAATTTGCTACAGTTTAAAATTATTTCTGTGAATAATTTTGTGTTTAAGTACCTTTAATTTCAATTTCTGACCATTATGTAATGATTGTAAACGATTATGTATTAATTCTGAGTGTTTTTAATACGTTTCAATTGTTTAAGTATTCATTTTTTTTTATAAAGGTGAATAACACGCCAATGCAATTGAATTTTGTTTTATTTTCGTGTCGTACGCGTTTCGCTCTATATCAAGAGCATCATCAGCGACATCTGTTAGATATTTATTCATTTATTTAGTTACATTTGATTTACAAAACAATATAAAGTTGAGGTGAAATTAAATCTACTTACATGTTACTTTTTTACTTTTTTCTCATGATCAGGGTTGGCTTCTGTGTGTATGTTTTGTAGAATTTGCTGAAGGTATGAAGCACTACACTGCACTGATCAAATTTCACATTGATATTATTATTTACCGTTTTCAAAACATGAGAAAGTAAACACCACGCCATGTTTTTCACAGGTCCATAGAGTGTGTGTTTGTTTATGTTTCAGGTTTCATTGTGTTTAGAGGTCCTTGGTTTTTACAGTCTGCTTTGTGTTATCTTTGTTGGTAGGCGGGGATTTGAAATGGTTGTCTTTTTGTGGATATTTATTTCTTTTTTAATGTGGCATATAGTGTCTGATTAGTTAAGTTTGTATAATCATTTATGATCTGCTTTCCTTCAATTAGTGCTTTTTGGATGTAATAATTTTCCTGAAATGTTAATGCCTGTGGTCTGTTATTGTTTATGGTGAGTATTTGCATGTCTCTGTGGATATCTGTCGGTTGGTGATTGTGTTCTAGAAGGTGTTCTGCAAATGTGGAGTGGTTAGTGTATTTCAGTGCTCTTAGGTGTTCTTTGTATCTTGTTTCGAATTGTCTGCAAGTCTGGCCAATGTATTGAGCTTCACAGTTTTGACATGTGAGTCTGTATATGCCTGAATTATGGTATTTGTTTTTGTTTGTGATGTTTTTAATGTTTTTTTTATAGAGTTATTGGTTCTGAAAGCGATGTTTAGACCTTGTTTTTTGAGAATGTTTGCTATTTTATGTGTATTTTTGTTGATATAGGTCATAACATGCCATTTTTCTTTTTTCACTTTTGTGGGTGGTTTGTTTTTTGATGCTGAGTTTGTATTTGCTTGTAGCAGTGTTGGAATGGTGTTTTGTGTTGTCTTTAGTATTTGTTTTTTGATGTTGTTGTTTATTTGGTGTATTCGGTTTTCTTTATATCCATTTCTGGTAGCTATTTGTATGATATTTTCAATTCTGATTTGTAATTTTCTTTGTTTAGGGGTGTCCTATTTAGTCGGTTGAGCATGTGCCTTATTGCAGCTTCCTTATGTGTTTGGGGATGGTTTGATGTTGAGTTTATGATCATGTCTGTTGTAGTGGGTTTTCTGTATATTTGGAATTGATGTTGTGTTTTGTGAGCAGTTATGGTGAGGTCGAGGAAGTTGAGTTTTCTTTGTGTTTCCATTTCCAGTGTGAATTTTATATTGCTGTGTGTAGTGTTGATATCTGTGTGTAATTGGCTAATTCTAGGTTCAGGTTCATTAATTAGACAGATAACAACATCAACATATCTAAACCAATAGATAATGTTGTATCCTTTCTTCTGGATTATGTTTTTGAATATTTCATTTTCTATGTGGTTTATAAATATATTTGATAGTATTCCTGAGATAGGAGAACCCATTGGTAAACCATCATGTTGAGAGTAGTAGTTGTTATGGAACTGAAAGTAGTTTTGTGATGTTAGTAATTCTAGAATTTGTATGGTTTCATTTGTGTGTGAATCAGGTATTTGTTGTGCTTTGAGGTGTTTGGCTATTATGGCAAGGGTTTCTTTAATTGGTATGTTGGTGTACATGTTTTGAATATCAAATGAAATTAGTTTTGCTGAATTTGGTATCTGTAAGTCTTTGATCTTTTCTATAAGGTGTGTGGTATTTCTGATGGTTTTGTCATTCTGAAATGTGTAGTTCTCAGTTAAAAATTTTTGCATTTGCTTGGCAAGGTGGTAGGTGGGAGCTTTTCTAAAGTTTACTATAGGTCTCATTGGTATTCCATCTTTATGGATTTTGGGTTGACTTCTTAAAGTGGGGGCTTCAGGATTGGTTTGATACATTTGTTGTTTTTGCTTGTCAGTGAATATGTGTGTTATGTTTTTCAGGCATTTCTTGAAGTTTGTTTGGTATCTGTTGGTGGGATCCGATTTTAGTTGTGTAATGTTGTTGTTGTTTATAAATTCCTCTGTTTTTTCTATGTATTCAAGTTTGTCAAGTAATACGATTGCATTTCCCTTATCAGCTGTAGTGACTATTATGTTGTTAGTGTCTAGTTTTGCTTTTAAATGTTTGATTGTTTCTCTGTTTTGGTTTGTGTGGAGTTGTCCTTTATTTTCTTTTGTTATCTCTTTGAGTTTGTCAGCTATAAGCTCTCGAGTTAGAACTGTATTAATTTCAGTTTTTTTTTCTGTCTTCTTGTGTTAATATGCTCTCTGCTTCTATAATAGTATTTTTTACAAAACTTTCACTGGAAGTGTCATTCATGTTGTACTTTAATCCATTTTCAAGAACTTTGGTTTCATTTTGGGTGAGCTGTGTTGTTGTAAGATTTATAAGCCTTGGGTGGAATTCAGTTTTGCCTTCATTGTAAACTGTTAGACTATTTTTGTTCCTCTCCTTTTGTTTTAGTTGTTCAAATTAAGTATTGTTAATGTTTGAGAAATATCTGTCGGAAGCTTTGGTAGTGTTGTAGAAATTTTGATGGAGCCTATATAAAGCGATCAGCAGAAAGACAGGGACAGTTTTTACAGAATCAATTTACGATGGCCAAGGATTGTATTGTCTTTGGAAGAAGTGTTTTCTGCAATCGCTGGATTGTATGTATGCATTTAACCAATATCTTTGACGTCGTGCTTATTAAAATAAAAACAAGTTTAAATCTACTATATGGCTGACTGGTTATTTATCATATTAATAAAAACCACGAACCATCTAACAGCGGGATATTCCTCAATACTACGGCGGTCAGTACAAAAGCAAAAGCCCGAATTACCTGGTCGACAGAAAGTTTAAACTGTATGGCAGCAATAATTTCATAATGAATTGTAATAATTCACAGCTATAAAGAATGAAACATCAATTGTAGATCATAACTAACAATAAACATGTGTTTAGAATAGAATACATTGAGCAGCGAATATAGGCTACGAGGACCGCAACCTAAAAGGCCGCAATAGCTCGAAGTCTATGAATTCGTATGAAGATATCGATTACACAGCGGACACAATTTATCGATTCAATTCTATTAGGGTCTTTTATCCAAACAATCGTATATACTGTATTCGTTGTTTCAAATTGTAGTGATTTCACGGCACTTATTCCACTCACTATTCATTAACCGACTATCATACTGGGTATTCGTGTCCTGGCCTGCTGGCCGCCGTGACGTCGGTCAGCCGACCTGTGCAGATGTTTCGACACCTGATGAAGACGACGAAGCTAGTCGCCGAAATATCGTGTTTTCAAAACACTATCCGGCGGTACACACTGCAGTGTTAGCTACGATTTTTTTCTCAACAGTGTTTGTACTGCCATTTTTTAAATAGAATCTCCAGACCTGAAATACATTTATGAGTAACATGCACCTCAACAAGTTATTACATGAACCCAGAGTCGTTCTCCAACAACGTGAAATGTTTTCCAGCGCTAAGGACAAAACGAAAAACTTTCTCAAAAGTAATAATTTTTCTGTGACTTTTTCATATATTTTTTGGTTCTGGCTTTACGCCTCGTCGATGTCGAGGTGAGAAAGGACTGGAGGCAAAGAATGGGAAGGAATTCGGTCATGGTCTTTTTAAGCAAGCATCCTGGCATTCACCTGGAGTGATTTGTGGAAACCACGGAAAACACAAATCTGGATGCCCGGACGGGGATTCAAACCCCCGTCTTCCCGAATGCGAGGCCAGAGCGTTTACCACTCAACCACACGCTTGCCATAACTCTGTAATTCTCCATTCAAAATCTATTCAGAAAAAAAATACGGTACGATTTATGGCGAATAATGGTAGAAATAAGCTGAATTAGGTCATGGTGATTTAGTGGTAATATCTTTCGATAAAGCTTCACCGTGTGGCATAGTGTTAACCTGAACACTCCACGAACCCACCGACAGCCGGAATTCGTCTTTCCCAGCGAACGGCTTCGTTACCGTCGTCAACAATCAGTCAGCAGGTTCTGTGTACTTTAATCGTCACCACTAAATATTCATAAGAAGTCTGCAAAGAGCGTCTGAACTATTACCAGAATTGTCTGACGTGATATAACACGCCTAGCCTGATGCAAAATTTATAGGGGTAATACTACAACTCTGAAATGAAAATCTTCACATGTGTTTCCCCATGAAGTGTGTGTCAGCGGAAGGTCTTCAAAATATTTTGAGCGCGAAAGCAGATTATTTTTTAAGTGCTCGTCATCGAACAATAAGTAAAACGTCTGCAGAAAAATCAATTCGTATTACGGAAAATCTATGCATAAACATTTTTTTTTTAATTTAACAGGTACTACACAGTGCTGAAGGGAAATGCATGTAGGGAAGCAAAATGTGGCGTGTGAAGTATTACCATCTTCGGTATAATATGAACGGTCTTATGATTATGCATTATTATACTATGCATTCAGCTATTTTGTCCTCAGACACACATCTGACTGGAAGTCTATCGAGATTAGATACAAATTTTAGCCTAATCACTGAGCAATAACGATGCTTGAAATGAAACTAACACGAAAACCGCTGCTACTAACACAACATATATATGCAGTGTTTTTGTATTTTGTGTGCTCAGCTGTTTGTCCCGAATGCGGATCAATTGAGCGAATGATATCACCTATTGCTCTTAATAAGAAAATCTTCAGTGTTTTATGTTTTCCTGTATGTTGATGTTTTTAAGCACTATCATGGACAGTAAACACTATTTGTTGTGGTTAATGACATTCTCATGGGACTGGACCAATACTGGCTTCGCTTTCGATTCATTCTTCGTCTAGTGGGGCATGCATTTTCTCTGATGTCTACTAATTGTCCATTTTCTAAAAACAGCAACCGTTCACTTCGCCTTAACACTTCGCATTTATCACACAAAATGGCGCCAAACGGCACAATTCGCGTTTCGAATTCTACAACAGATGATAGAGCTGTAAAATCTGCACCATTTTGAAGTAACGAAATTCCGTAGAGCTCGGTGTGTCTCCTGCGTCACCATTTGTCTATTTTGTAAAAAGGTCTCATAGATAGAATACGCAGTTTGTGATCTGTTGAGATTCAGTTAGCAATAGTTGGCAACACTGCCTCAAATTGCTCTGCAGAGTCCCACGCACTTACGTATAACCTCGTCCAGAAAAAAATTCAGTGCAAAGCTCGTCCTAAAAAATCAATTATATGTTGTATTGTTCTGAAATTTACTTTTTATATCGGCATTATAGTTTTTCACTTGGCTAAAATCCTAAATACATCACTAAGTATGTATTTCACCTTTAATAACGGACAAATAATTACCAATATGTAGGAAACATTTAGAAACAGAGAATCTGCTCAAAAATTAGGACTTATTTTAATTTTTTTGTTTTGTTTTTTGTTTACTTTGCCTTTTCGCCTCGTTGACGTAGAGATAATTAGAGGCGGGATGGGACTGGGGACAAGGAATTCGGCCATGGCCTATCAAATTTAGCATTCGGCTGGAGTGATTTGGGGGAAACCATGGAAAATCCAAATCAGGATGCCCGGACGGGGATTCGAAAGAACGGCCTCCGGAATGCGATCTTTGTAATCTTAAACGAATCCATTATATGGATCCAGCGTTGTGATAATTTAATTTTTATGTCATAATACAAATTTGTTTGGAAGCTAAAAATTCATAAGGAGTTACTTTTTTTTTTTTTTTTTTTGTAATTGCAGACCTCATAAAATAGGTAAAAGCAGAAACAGATCAGCTGTGTTTGGTATTTGTACTTAGGCAGGAGCTCGAGATTGTTTGTTCCGCTCTCAGCTTTTCAGCCCCCAGGCAGCCTCAAACTGTTTGCGTATTTTCGTTCACTAATACTGAACTTATAATCACTCTGATAACTGAAAATTTCATATTTCAAAATAAACCACCTTTATCTTCAAGCATTATAAGCAAAGTCGTCGAAATTAAATTAAATTCAGCTTTGCTGATAATAAGCGTCCTGGCTGTTCCATTTACTGTGCTCACCCTCATCCCCCGTTGCCGTCACGTGTTGCATGGCTCACTGGGTTTAACCAGAAATAAACTAATGGCGCATCAGGTGAATTATTTCTATTTTTAGGGGTATAATGCTTGTAACAAATGAAAAATGTTTGTTAAACCACAAAATCACATTTATTGATGACAGTGATACAGTGTACGTGGGGTTCCCAGATAAAGGACTATAATTTCCGGGACATTTATGGGGTTAAAAACGTATTTTAGTTGTATGTTTAAGGAGTGAACAAATATTCAAATTAATTAAAAAAGTTGTATATTATGTAACAACTATGCTACATAACATTTATATATTTGTATATATATATTTTTGCCGTCATCAGTCTTTCGACTGATTTGATACAGTCCTCAATCCCTTCCTATCCTGTGCTAACATTTTCATTTCTACATTCCGCTTACAACCCACGTCCTCAATTATCTGCTTCATATATTATAATATCTGTCTACCTCTACAGTTCTTACCTTCGACTGTTCCCTCCACTAACAAATTAACCAATCCAGCATGTCTCAGAATATGACCTACCAGCCTGTCTCTTCTTTCTGTAAGCTTCTTCCACAAACTTCTTTCCTCACCCATCATTTCCAAAACTCGTTCATTTCTTACTTTGCCTGTCCACTTAATTTTCAGCATTCTTCTGTAGCACCACGTTTCAAATGCTTCAATTTTCTTTATTTCCGGTATTCCTAAAGTCCATGTTTCGCTACCATAAAGTGCAGTGCTCCACACATAGAGTTTTAAAAAGTTCGTTCTAATTCTTAGATCAATATTTGAAACTAAAAGGTTTCTCTTTTTCATGAAGGCTCTTTTTGATAGTGCTATTCTGCTTTTAACATCATTCTTGCTTCGGCACTCGGTTGTAATTTTACTTCCCAAGTAACAGAATTCACTTACTTCTCCTATTGCATCCGATCCTATTTTTATATTTCAACTACTAGTATTGGCATTATTTCTGCTACATTTCATAAATTTTGTCTTGCTTTGATTGATATTCAGTCCAAAATCTTCCTTCAGTATTTTGTTCATGCCATTCAGTAACTTCTCAATATCCTTCAGCAAATCGTAGGATACTGATTTTTTCTCCCTGAACCCTTATGCCACATGTAAATTTTTCATTGACTTTCTTTGTTGCTTCCTCTACATACAAGTAGAATATTAACGAGGATAGACTACAACCTTATCTCACACCATTTTTAACTGATGCATGTCTCTCGTGATTCTCTACTTTTATTATAGCCACTTGATTCTTATATAGTTTATAGAGCATTCTTCTATCCCGATACTTTAGACCTGACTTCTTTAAATTTTTTAACATCTTGCTCCACCTAACATTATCAAAAGCTTTTTCTGAATTAACAAACACCATAAAAGTATCTTTGTTTTTCTTGATCCGCACTTCAAGTATTAATCTTAAATACAGAATTGCTTCCTTGTTCCGCGCATTTTCCTAAACCAAAATTGATCTCCCCATCCTATCTCTTCTACTATCCTTTCCAACCTTCTGTATATTATTCTGGTCAGTAATTTTGAAGCATGTGATGTTAGACTAGTGGTGCGATAATTCTCACATTTGTCAGCTTGTGCTTTCTTTTGAAGTGTGAAGATGATATTTTTATTAAAATCAGTTGGAATTTCTCATGTTTCATAAATTTTTGATATCAGCTTGAATAATCTTTCGATTCATTCTTCTCCTAGGGATTTAAGAAGTTCCGCAGGAATCTCATCAATTCCAAACGCCTTATTTGCTTTCAAATCATTCAGAGCTTTATTAAATTCCGTTTTCATGACAGGATCTCCTAAGTCAACAATGTCGACATCGCCTTCCTTTTCCATCACTCTATTGTGTAAGTCGTCCTCATCATACAGTTTCTCAATGTATTCCTTCCATCGGTTAGCTCTATCGTCTAAGCTTAAAAGAGGTTTCCCATCGGCAGCTTTAATGTTCACACCCCTTTACTTCGTTTCTCCAAATTTCAGTTTGATCTTTCTATATGCAACATCTTTTCCTACGACCATTTCCTTTTCTACTTCTTCACCCTTTTCTTCTAGTCATTATTCTTTTGCTTTTTTGTATTTCCTATTTATTTGATTTCTAAATTGCCTGTATTGTTCTCTTCCTGCTTCATCCTGAGCAGTTTTGTACCTTCTCCTGTGATGCATCAGCTCCAAAATTTCTTCTGTGATTCTAGGTTTTTGGGCAGTTTGTTCCCTAAGGCTTAATGTTTCTTTACCAGCTTTCACTATTTCGGTCTTTAATGTGTTCCCTTTGTCCTCGGTTGAGCTCCTTTCAATGTTACTTCATAGACCTAAGTCTACCATTTCTGTAAATTTTTCACTCGTACTAGGCTATTTCAGTTTATTCACTTCCAGTTTTTTCTGCTTATGCTGATTTCTTATTCTCTTGAGTTTCAGCCTGCACTTCATTACTATTAAATTATGGTCAGAGTGTATGTCTGCTCATGGGTACGCCTTACATTCTAGAACTTGATTGCTGGATCGCTATTTGACTATGATATAATCTAGCTGATATCTGCCTGTATCGCCAGGAGAGGACGCTTCCAGGTGTATATCCGTCTTGCATGGTTCTTAAACATTGTGTTCGTCACTACTAGCTTACATCTTTCACAAAATTTTTATAACCGGCTTCCTCGTTCATTTCTTTCTCCTAGACCAAAACTTCCTACAGAATTCCCCTCTTTTCCCTCTCCCACTATTTATATATAGCACCTCTTTTAAGATTATTAATTCAACTTTGGTTGAAAAACACTACGTCATAGTTGAACAGCCCATATATATTGTCTCTGGTAACCGCTGCCACCGTGGTATCTTAATACTGGTGTACGGGAATTCCGGGACAGTAACGCTTAATTCCTGGACACGGGACAAGACACAAAATTCCGGGACATTCCCGGATTTCCGGCCATCTGGCAACCCTGGGCGTAGGCCTACACCTTGACGTAAACTAAAACAGCTTTCATATTGAATAAGTGAACCTACGTAATATAAACAAAACTGCGAAAAATCAAATTTAGGATATTTTATAATGCCAAACAGTTGCTGGAAAAATTGAGTGAAGATAATAATTTCACGTAATACGTGTAAAATCAATTTTACGCTGCCTTTTTTGATAACTCCATTCCTATCTAACCCTGAAATATATAATAAAGGTAAAAACTATATATGTGTACGGTGGTTTAAGTTTATCCATTGGAAATGGTTTAACGATTGGGAGTGGTGTGGATAATTCGTTTGTATTAACCAGCAATACAATACTTTTTTATCGTAATAAGCATCGTTACAAAGGTGTTAATATTTCCCTTCAATAAATTTGTCACTATATACTCGGAGGGACATTTTAACTATTGTGTCCCCTGGATTCCGCGGAAACAAAGTCAAATGGAGACGTCTTTTCCTCCGCTAACTGTTTAAATGATGCGATATTTAAATGTCACATGTATCGTTTCCGAAAGTCTTCAACTATTTTCTGTTATTTTTCAGCTGTCATTATTGATAAGAACGGGTGATTTATGCCGACCAAGCGTGGTGGGTGAGCGATAACATTTCGGAGGACGCGGGTTCGAAACCAGGTGAGAGCATCCAGATTTCGACTTTTCGTAATTTCCCGAAATCGCTTCAAGTGAATGCTGCGATGGATCATTAAAAAAAAATATGGTGGAATTCCTTACCCCAAGCTTTGCCATCCCTTAACTCTTTGAAGGGCGTGTGTCACTATAACTAACCACCAAATTGATGCTGTTCTATGGGCGGTGGTCATTGTAGCTAACCACCAACTTAGTGCTGTTGTATGCGCGGTGGTTACCTGGTGTAACCACATTCTTTTATTGTGCTCCCTTACATGGACCGCTACGACTCTTTCTAACCACATGTTATAGTTGTCCTGTGGCCCAATAGATGGCAGAAAGAGTACTCTGCGGCATTTCTATGATGTATTTATTGTTAAAGCGGTCGCTTTATTCAGATGTGCCATTGTCACTTGCAGTGTTCCCTTTCTGACTGCTGTTTTATTTCAGATTATTGTATTTTATTGGTGGTAAGTATTTCATTTGATATTTAATTCATTTAAAAAGCTATTGAAATATTATTAGAGTCTTTACAAAGTTCATTTGTTATTCCAGGCAACATATTTACAGGTGGTCAGTGCTGCTAATCACCGCCCTTATAACCTTATAACGTGCAACAGATATGTCTCGACGAAAATCTTTATCACAAAACGAAATATATCGTTTGCTGTTTGAAGAAATACCTTCAGATCAAGATAGTGTCGTAGATTCCGATGACAGTGCAACTGATTATACTTATCTAAATCAAAATGTGAATAAAAGGCAGTTTTGTGACAAAGTGTTGAGCAGCAGTGAATCCGAAAAAAGTGACTGTGAAACAACAAATGTCTCTGCAGCACAGCCTTCCACAGCTGCGTTGAACGTCACAGTGACGTGGACTCAAGATACTCGTGTTTTACCAGTGCCTCTATATATACAAGAAAGTGGTGTAGCAGCAAAAATAAAGAACAAAGCAAATCACAAACCTTTGGACCTCTTTTGTGAGTATTTTGATGAAGCGCTTATCGATCATATTGTATTTCATACAAACCTTTATGCTACCGAGTCTGGCAAAAAATTTGTTCCTACTGATACATGTGAAATTAAGACATTTATAGGGATAAATTTATACATGGGCATTACTAAAAAACCCAGCTACCGAGATTATTGGAGTACAGAACCTGACCTTTGTGAGAATTACATTTCTAAGCTAATGACTGTGAAAAGATTTAGCTTCCTTTTGAGTCATCTACATCTTAATGATAACTCCTTAGCCCCTGACAGAAGCAGTGCAAACTATGACAAATTATACAAGATTCGACCATTGCTTGACCATCTTGGAGAAAAATTTCTTGAGTGCTACAAACCTCATCAGAAACTTGCAATAGATGAGACAATGGTGAAATTCAAGGGCCGATCATCCCTCAAGCAGTACATGAGAGGTAAGCCAATCAACCGGGGATATAAGATATGGATGCTGTGTGACGAGTCATCCTACAATTTAAAATTTGAAATTTACACAGGAAAGAATTTAGGAGCAACAGAAGTAGGGCTAGGTGCAAAAGTTGTTCAGACTTTGATGAGTGGTTTTGAATGTCATCATCACATTGTATTCATGGACAATTACTTTTCCTCTTATGAGCTGTTAAAAAACCTGAAGTCAAAACATCAAGTATATGCTTGTGGAACAATAAACCACAGACGAAAATTCCTACCTACACTGAAGGATGAACAGCAACTTAAAAGGGGTGAGTTTGATTCTAGAGTAAGTGTAGATGGAGTAGCTGTGTACAGATGGAAGGACAACAGGGCAGTAAACTTGATTTCAACATGTCATGATCCGTCAGATGTTTCTTCCATGAATCGGAAAATGAAAGATAGAACCATAACTACAATCAAGTGTTCTCAAGTCTTGAAGGACTACAACTCGTACATGAATTTCGTCGATAATTTTGATAGACTCAAATCAGATTACTCGACAGACAGGAAAAGTAAAAAGTGGTGGATGAGATTATTTTTTCATTTTATTGATTGTTGTGTTACAAATGCCTTTATAATGCACAAGGAACTTCCGGAAGAACAATTCACAAACAAAGATTTTCGCCGGCAAGTTTACAAAGGTTTGCTTGCTTCAAGAATAGTTGCTTCAAGGGGCACAACTACATCTGGAGGCCAAGGTAATTCACAATCTCCAATTACAAACAAGGCACATAAACAATTTGTAGACTAAAGTATTCGCCACGAAAGCAGCAAGCACCAACCTGTTCATTCAACATCTAAGAGATGTGCCGCCTGCAGCTCACGAAAGAATCCAGTACTTACCGTCTGGATGTGCTCAGTATGTAAAGTGCCACTATGTATAAGAGCTGGGAAGGAATGTTTTAGAACATATCACACTAAATAGCTGTAAATATGTGGCAACAAAAAACTTTTTACAAAAAACATTTTGGTGATTCACTAAACATTGTGTTACAGTATGCTCGAGGGCTTAGTGGGGCTGTGGTTAGTTGACTAACCACAATTTATGCTTATTCATTATGGTTGATTTGATGATATATGAATATCTGACAGCTACTGTATATATAAAAAGATATAAATATTTGATTAAAAGTCAATTTAAATGAATTGGAGAAACTTTTATGTTCTGCCCCTCTCAGGGTTTTTTCTAAGTAATTTTTCTGCCCCTCAAAGGTTTTTTCCTTCTCACTTTCTCTGCCCTTCAAAGAGTTAAAGACCCCGACATTGACTGCCTCACATTGCTCTGCCTTCTGACCGCAATATATTCCTGCATATTAGCTGATGTCATTGTCGTAGGCTGCATATCTGTTTCAATCACTGACCAACCCGATTCTAATTGTCTTTTCAGACATATTGCGTTCCGTCCTTTGCATGAACACCTCCGTTACGTATCAGGAATAGAAAACTACTGCAGTATTTGAACGTGCCTTGAATCTAATAGACAATAACAGCGCTCTAGTGCTCACGGTTTTACACATCGTCGGGGTGGTTAGAGGCGAGAAAGAACTGGGGCAAGGGAGGGAAAGGAATTCGGCCATGGCCTTTTGAAGGAAGTATTCCGGTATTCGCTTGGAATGATTTGGGGAAACCATGGAAACCCAAATTCTGGATGGCTGGACAGGGATTAGAACCCGTATCCTACGGAATGAGAGGCCAGAGTGTTACCACTCCCCACCGCTCGTTCACTCAACAATGACGGGATGAGTCATGACGTCACTGCTCCTCAAACACAGCGGATACTAAGCTGGGAAAATAACCGTTAAACCGTCAAAATATTTCATTATCTAGTGAGAACCTGGCACAAAATTAAAGACCACTTGTAGTTGACGCAAATTTGTTAGACCTGGCGACAGAGTTTCTTACAGGCTGTAACCCGGTAGTCCTACTGTGAGTACAGGACCCAGCGTTTAACGTGGATTACCAACGACACATTCACAACACAAATCTTTATCAGAGATCAAGTTCAGGGTTAAGACCCGTAAAAATTTCATGGCAGTATATATTTTGAAATACTGCATGTGTTGCTAAGTTTTGCGGATACGTTGAGCTTGATTAATGCATCCATGAAAGCTCACTAATCGACAGCCTGGTGACGTCATAATGGCTTCCCCCTTTCGCCTCTCATTAGAATACAGGTCGAGTCCAGAGTGGTGTATACATGTGTAGTTGTGAGGGTGGTTCTGATTGGCTGAGCTATGTCAACGTTACTCTCCAGCTTCTGCACACGATTAAGCAGGTCGACTTTCCTACTATATAGAGTGGTGGTGTTAAATTTTGTCTAGTTCTAAGCATTTGATTACTTAGGCTAAAAGATGTCATTTCATTTTTCACAACTACAGATATAAATTAACGATGTACTGACGTTGACAATGTTACCAGCTATTTTCAATAAATTATTGTATGAAACAATAGCTACAGTTTATTTTAATAGGTTGGACAACTGCTAAAAATTTAATGTCAAGCAATTAGACAGTCAACGATAGATTAATTAAAACTAATTTTATACTGTAATTGAAGTAATTATCTATTGTTAGTGACCTGATCGACTTTTCAAAAATTATTACAAAGCCTCATACAGCTACCTAAACGGAACAACAAACGGACAATTCAGTCTGACAACAATCATTATCAATTTAAAGATGGAAAAAATTATTTTATGAGTTAATTATTATTTAAAATAAAATTTTGACTGAATCTGAAATAGAAATTCTGATTTTGGATTTAAAAATTCTAAATATGATTTGAAAATGCTTTGCTGAACGATACATTAGATTATTTACAATAATCATCATTAATTTACGGTGACGACGATTTTTTCTTCAGCATGTGTTGGATTTTTTCTTCTTTTTTTACATATGGCTTTACGTCCTCAGCTCCTTATGTAAATGGCGACATTCACCAAGCGTTTGTCTCTGTTCATTTATTGGGTGGCCTATTACTGGCCGTACAAGTAGTCAACATTTTGTGGCTACTGACAGACCATCATAATTCTTATCTTTATCACTTCCACGAATCATTGCAGGTTACATAACGTAAATAATACTCCAGTTAAACACAAAACAATAACAACTTACAAGGTGTGGAATTAATTGATTTTTGGAGTATAAATATATGCTTGAGTGTCCTTAAACGACATCTGGCGGCAATAAAGTAGAGAACTGCTTGTAATTTTGTAATTGCCGGAATTGCACTTCTTAAATGGGTACCGGCACGCTGTATTTGCGACTGAATTTTCACTAACACTAAATTTACACAACATTCTTTGGGATCTTCTAATGCTAATT
>JARYHS010006964.1:15143777-15160520 GCA_031002005.1 Vandiemenella viatica | reverse complement strand
GGTTTTTGAAATTTTTTGGTCATAAACCTTCTCTATAAAAAGGAAATGCATGTGTCAACTTTCATCGTGATTGGTCAAAGGTGTCAACGTCTATTATTCTCGGATATACGAACACCCTCTTATATATATATATATATGACATAAACTCTATATACAAACTAGAATCACTTATGTTAGGTTTAATATAATTATTTTTAGTTTATATTACTTCCGTTATGCAGTACAATTGTTTAGTTATTCAATAATTTTCAACTTGCACTTCAGTGTTACATTGTAATATAATTTTCATTCAAAGTATTTTATAGCGTAGAGTATTAATACAATGCTCTATGGTTCCATGCCCAGTGAACCTGCTGTTTCTGTATGATATTTCGGGTAATCCAGATTTTCCACCACCTAGATCTACACAAGTGCCAGACATGCCAACTGTCTTGTACCTTTCAAGCCTGCCAGGTGGCCAAGTTCTCGAAAGCACAGCTTAACTGCAACTTCAGCTATACTTCGTTGTTGTAACTGAAATTTTTCCCCTCATATTAACTTCTATGCTGTTTTCTCAACATGGACAATAACAGCTATTAGTGTCATTTCATTTATACTGCCTTGATGACAGTGGCGTATTATATCTATAATTACCAATGATGAATACTGCTCTATTATAACTTCTGGTTTTAACTGTTTACAGACCTTTAGAATCAATCTTTTGTAGCCACTATATATCAACCATAGCACATCTGAGAATTCATCTGTCAACATTATGAGATAAAGTGATGTCAGTCACTAGCTAGATACTGCTTCACTATAGACACCTGGTATAAATGAAACTAAAAGTTATTAATAATCGAATGTGCTAATCATAGTTTATAGAAACATATCATGCTATTACACTCAGTCACATTAATATTAAAGATCAGTTGTTATCAAGGGGAAATTCACAAGTTTTTTGTGTGTAGTTTGCACGAAGGCTGACTGTCTATTAATTTAAGTATAGAAGACTTTATTTTGATTTAAGGATCCACATATCTTGTAATGAAACATGTACTGTGCAAACTATAGGAATTAAATGAAATCAATTTAGTAATCTGCTTAAATTAAATTCCACAGTGTTTGAGAAAATCATTTCAAATGATCCCTAGTCCAATCAACTCTTTTTATTCTGATCCTGTAAAACAATAGCCAAAAAATGAAAAATAATGCCTTAAAACAATAGCCTAAAGTGAAATATAATATCATAAGTATCTGAAAGAAGCCTCTACCATACTGGGTATTAATAAAAGAATTGTGTAAAATGAGCTCAATACATATCCACTGTATGTAGAAATATATATACACAGTAATATCTGACTGAATCATAAACAAATAAAAATGAAAATTAAATTCTGACTAGATCAGAAATATTTTAATTATTAATTGTAACAGGGATGTAATGGTTATTAGCCTCTTCCTACCAAATGTCAATCTCAGGTAAATGAGGATAAATTACAAATAATCAATTATTCCTGGAAACAGGAAGCCACTAGATTAAAGACCCTAAGGGTATCCCAAAGATATGTAATCCTCTTAAATTACAAATAGAATAATGGCTTCCTCCTGGGTAAAATATTCCAGAGGTAAAATCATCCCATCCCCCTCATCTGATATCCAGGTACAGACTGTTATTTTTTTTTTTTTTTTTACTGCTTTACGTCTCTTTTTAACATTGAGGTCTTTAGAGACGGGAAAGGATGGGGGGCAAAGATGGGGGCAAGGAATGGGAAGGAATTCGGCCATGGCCTTTTGAAGGAAGCATCCCAGCATTTGCCTGGAGTGATTTGGGGAAACCATGGAAAACCCAAATCTGGATTCCCGGACGGGGATTCGAACCGCTGTCCTCCCGAATGCGAGGCGAGAACGCTAACCGTTACACCTCCCCGCTCGGTAACAGACTGTTCAAGGAGGAGTCACTAGAATGGATAGAAACATTCTATGAGTCAGAGTGAGGAATCATAAAAGTCTGAATAGGGCAGGTAGGTTAGAAAAATTAAAAAGGGAGATGGAATGACTTAAGTTAGATGTCATTAGTACTAGTGAGAATAACTGGAAGGATGCACAGGATTTCTAGTCTAGGAAGACAAAATAATCAATACAGAAGCTATAGGTGGAGTTACTGGTGTAGAATTTGTAATGAATAAGAGAACAGAAAAATGGGTGAGATTAGTGACAGAAATATTTTGATGAGGGTAGAAACTAGGTCTGCTACAATCACATTAGTAGAAATGTATATACACAAGTCACAGGGAGATTATGAAGAAACAGGGGAAACTTACACTTAATTTGAAGAATTAATTCAAAATATGAAACGAGAGAAAAATCTAATAATCATTGGTGAATGGAATATGGTATTAAGAGAAGGAAAAGAGGGTAATACTTTTGTGAATTTTGGTCTAGGGGAATGATATGAGTGAGGTAGCAGGTTGTTAGAATTTTGTAAAAAATATAAACTTGTCACTGACAATTTAAGAACCATGCATAAAAGGTCTAAATGTGGAAATGCCCAGGCGATACAGGTAGATATCAGATTATATTATGGTCAAACAGACTCAGGAATCAAGTGCTAGGCTGTAAAGCATATCCAGGAACAGACATAGACTAACCAAAACCTGATAGGCTGAAATTCAAGCAAATTAAGAAGAAATACTTACAGAACAGACTTGAAGTAAACAGACTCAACAGGAGAGAAACATTTGCAAAGATGGTAGATGTGGGGTAAAAAATAACTAATGGAGCTCAACTGAGGATAAAAGGAATGGGTTGGTAAAGAAACATTAGGCTTTAGGGAACAAGCCACCTGGAACCCTTGGACTGCAGAAGAATCTTTGGAGTTGATGGATCAGAGAACTAGGAACAAAAATGCCCAGGTTGTCACAGGGAGGAAGCAATATAGACAATTTAAAAATAAAATAAACAGTAAATGCAAAAAAGCAAAAGAAAAAAGCATGCAAGAAAAAAGTGAAAAAGCAGAAATGGAAATGGTCATGAGTAAAATAGATGTGGCATATAGGAAGATAAACAGAATATTGGGGAAATAAAGAAAAGAGGTATAAACATAAAATTTGCAGATGGGAAACCATTTAAGCTAAGAAGGTAGAACAAACCAAAGGAAGAAATATACAGAGAAACAGTATGATGGTGTTGATTTGAACAACAGGGCACTGGAAAAAAGGTGATGCAAATTTGGATGATTTACACAATTTGATCAAGCTTTGAATTATTTGAAAACAAATAAGGCAGTTGGGATAGATGAGATTCCTGCAAATCTCCTTAAATACCTAGGAGAAGAAGGAAGCGAAAGATTATTGATATTTTTTCTTTTTACTGCTTTACACCTTGTCGACGGCTAAGGTCATTAGAAGTGGGATAGGACTGAGGACAAGGAATGGGAAGGAATTTGGCCATGGTCTTTTTGAAGGAAGCATCCCGGCATTCACCTGGAGTGATTTGGGGAAACCATGGAAAACCCAAATCTGGATGCCCGGATTATTGAAACTTAGATCAAAAAATTATGAAGCAGAAGAGATTCAAACTGATTTTAATTAAAGGAACATCATCACACTTCTGAAGAGGGCACCAGCTGATAAATGTGAGAATTGCTGCACTGTAAGTCTTACATTACAAGCTTCAAACTTACTGATATAGAAAAATGGAAGCGGCAGTAGAAGAGATAGTAGGGGAAGATCAGTTTGAGTATAGGAAAAACTGTGATACAAGAGAAGTGATTCTGGCCTGAAGATTAATACTTGAAGTGCAAATCAAGTAAAATAAAGATACTTTTATGGTAACAGTTTATTTTTTTTAAAAACCTGATATTCTTAGACAGGACAAGAAGATAAATTTTTTGAAGAAGTCAGGTCTAAAATATAGAGAAAGAAGATGCTGCTGATGTTTGGGACAACTCTAACAGCATGCAGCGTGAAACAGGAATTGAAATTTATATGAAGACTTAGACGATCACTGTATGTATTACCTTGTTTCTCCAGGTGAAGCGGTGTCGATTTACTAAAACCTAACGTTTCTGCCATCTGGCTGTGACTTTCATCAGGAGACGGTTTGTGAGTTGCCACTATCGCGTTATATAGTAGCAGGCAATAGTGGCAACTCACAAGCAGTCCTCTGATGAAAGCCACAGCAAAATGGCAGAAACATTAGGTTTTAACAAATCGACACAGCTCCATCCGGAGAACCAAGATAATACAGGAGTTGAAATTATTCTTGTCATGGGTTATGGAACACGCAGCAACTGGGTGCTTTGGGTTCCATGTGAATACTGTCAGTGGCCATTTATTCTTATGGAAAGTGGATTGGGGTCAAAACTATATATGAATCCTGGCAGTGGTTGCATGTTAACTGGTATATTACATAGGAGGTTTTGCAGGTTGCGTGTATTTATATGTACCATAGCCACCAACCGTTGCTTCAATAATGAAACATAGTTTTGTTCTAATATACAGTGATATCAAGCAAAGAAGATCTAAACTAAAACCTGTAACTGTAAGGTATAAGCATTATCTAGAAACTAAAATAGGATGGCTCAAACTTACCTTGTTTGCAAAAATGAGGAAGGAGGATGTGTGGAGTCCTGATGCAGATGAAGCCTGGTCAAATTTTTAAATATTTGTCGGCAATGCATACACACATATGATGGGCAGGAAACAGCTGTGACATGTTCAAATACATGTTTTATTAGAATACTCCAAGATAAAAATACCTGTGCACAAACAGCACACACAACTTGCAATTCTGTTTCTTGTTTCAAAGTAATTTCACTGTTATGATAAGGTGTATGGGCACATAATGTTGACAGATCCGAGTAAATGAAACCACACTGTTCACATATATACTGTGGAGTGTTTACAAATGATTCATGGCAGAACACATGTCTTATTAGCACATCCCTTGTATTGTAAACTTGCAGACATATAGCACACACAAACTGCAGTGGCCTCGTAGCAGGTGTGTTTTCTACCACACAAGTATCCTCTTGGTCACAACACTGAGCTAGGCTTTGATGAAATCTAATTGTTTCCAAGAAAAGAAAAAAAACTTAGATCGTTCACTACGGATATGCACTAATATTTATGACTTAAGCTACATACAGGTACATGATACCTTAAAACTAATTACACTTACCAGATATGTTTTAAACTGCTACCATTTATACTAATGAAATTAATGAATATGGAAATAGCTTCTAGGCTATATAAATGTCAAAGGAAAGGGAAAATGAAACATGTGGAAAACATATATGAGAAAAACAAACATATACAATATTTCAGTTTTCACCTTATTAAAGTAATAGAAACAGAGTCATGTGGTTTGGGAGGTGTGCACATGCCGAAGTTTATCACATGACTGCATGAATTATCAATATGTGGGCAAAGACTGAATATATACAATCCCTAAAGAGGATGCAAAGTTCTTAGTTGGCGATTTTAATGCACCACTTGGAAAATAAAAAGGATATCGGAAAAGTATTGGTCAATATTCTGCATCCACATTAACGAACAAAATTGGCATGAGACTTATTGAAATTTTCCAATACAGCAATTTAAAAATCATTTCAAATTCTTTGAGGAAGGATCCATGAAAACAAAAGACCTGGAAATTCCCCATACGAGAACTTGGTAAATATCAGATTGATCACATTGCCAATTATTATCCTCTACATAAAGGAGTCTATGATGTTCAAGTCAGCAGAGGAGCAAACATTGACACAGACCACTATTTAAAAAGAATTAAAATAAAATTAATCCCAAAGAAAGTACATCAGAAAAAAACACACCTACAGAAATTTAACACAAGATCAAGGAAACTAACAACTGAATTCCACCAAAGAAAATTTCTGCAACTATTACACCCGAGACCTCTACAGAACTTTTGCAGAAACAATCTGAGGACACACTCCTCAAAACTTATGCTTCAGGAAATCAGACGGAAACTTGCACTAACTAATCAGGAAAATTGTCAAGAATTGACAAAATACTTTTGTGAACTCCACAACAGCCCTGAACCCCCATCAAGATCCCCACCACCACCACAAGAGGAAATCCACAGACATATCCTCAAACTCAAGAACAACAAAGCACTTGGGAGAGAATGGTATAAATGTGGAATTATTGAACAATCTTGGACCAAATTCACTCAAAGAACTCACACAAATCATTACAGAGATCTGGCAGACAGAAAAATTACCCAAAGACTGGAAAAGTGTCCTCATTCACCCAGTACAAAAGGAGGGAGATAAAATGGACATCAACAACTATCTATGGATGTCCTTTCCTCAAGTTGCATACATTCTTTCAGCCTATCTTCTCAAAAAGTGCAGGTGCAACTCACCCACAAAACTGGTGAGTACAGAGCTGGCTTCTGCAATGGTCAGAGCTGCATCGAACAAATATTAAGTTTAAAAAAAAAAAAAAAAAAAAGAAACACTAAAATATAAAGCACTCAGGAATAGCCCAGTCGTTTGCACCTTTGTAGATTTCAAAAAGGCATATTATTCAATTGACTAGCAATTCCTCTTCAATAACATTGAAGAGCAAGGGCTCAATCCAAAAATCCTAAACCTCTTTAAACATACAATCACTGCCACATCCTCCAAAATAAAATTCATGAGCAAGATATCTGAACCGTTTTAGAACAATTCCGGCATTCGACAGGACAATGGTCTGTCCCCGATACTCTTCAACCTTGTTCTGGATAAAGTCATCCGAGAATCGGACAAAGAACTTAAACACCAGAACTATTGGAAACCCATACAACTAAGACAATGCAAGAATGGTACTAAAATTACCTGCCTAGCCTTCGCAGATGGTTTAGCCATACTAGCAAATGACGAGCCCACAGCAATTAAATACATAGAAACTCTCAAAGAATGCGCTGATAGAGTAGGCTCGCAAATATCGTTCCAAAAAACCATGTTCATCTGCTCAAAACTCCATACTCAAAGTATTGTCACAAAGTATGGACAAATTGAGGGAGTCCCACATTTCAAGGATCTGGGAGAAATCATCGAACCCACAGGAGGAGAGAAAATTACACAGAAAGTTTGCATGCAAAAACATAGGAGAGTCTACAGTAGAACCTACAACATATACAATACAAAATGTTTGTCCATATATACAAAAGACAGACATTACAACACAGTTATCAAATCTGAAGCCCTGTAGACCAAAGAAACTTTTACACTACACAGGAAAGGTGAACTAGAAACATTTTGAAAAAAGAATGCAAAATTATAACAAAGATCCTTGGCCCAGAAAAAACAGTAGATGGATATAGATTTAAATCTCGAAAAGCAACAGAAACACTGTCAAACCTCGCGGCAGACATCAGGAAAAAAATATTAAGATTTTATGGAAATATCCAGAGACTCGCAGTAACATAACTCATTGATAAAATTGTGACGTACACAGAACAACTAAAAACTATGCCCTGGGTCCAGCATCAAAAAAGACCTGGAAAAAGCACACATAAACTCATCTGAAATCATAGGCAGACAAAATATTAACAAATGGAAAGTACCACCAGAGAATGAAGTCACTAAGAGATCGGGGACGAAGTGGACTGAAGAAAGGAAGAGAATCCACGGAGAAAAAATGAGAGCTGTATGGAAATTCAGAAAACTGAATTGTTATGGCTTTGCATAATCCAACAGGGTCCAATTGCAGATAATAATAATAATTATTATTATTATTAATATTACTCTGTGTGGTTGTTATGACCTGGTGACAGGGTTTCTATTGGCTGCTCATTCTGCCACTGTCTTACCCGCCTTACCATAACCTGGTAGTGCTACCAGGTACAGGGGACCTACAAATATACTAAATAATAATAACTCCGTGTGGTCATAATGACCTGATGATAGGGTTTCAATTGGCTGCTCATTCTGCAACTGTAGTGCTACCAGGTACAGGAGACGTACAGATATACTAAATAATAATAATTCCATGTAATCGTAATGACCTGGTGATCGGGTTTCTATTGGCTGCGCATTCCACTCCTGACTTAGCCACCTTAACCTAAACCGGTAGTGCTACCAGGTACAGGGGACCTACAGATATACCAAATAGTGACAATTCCGTGTGGTCGTAATGACCTGGTGACAGGGTTTCTATTGGCTGCGCATTCCACCTCTGTCTTAGCCGCCTCAACCTAACCCGGTAGTGCTACCAGGTGCAGGGGACCTACAGATATACTAAATAATAATAATTCCATGCAATCGTAATGACCTGGTGATGGGGTTTCTATTGGCTGCGCATTCTGCCCCTGTCTTAGCCGCCTCAACCTAACCCGGTAGTGCTACCAGGTGCAGGGGACCTACAGATATACTAAATAATAATAATTCCATGCAGTCGTAATGAACTAGTGACAGGGTTTCTATTGGCTGCTCATTCTGCACCTGTATTAACAGCCTTAACCTAACCCGGTAGTGCTACCAGGTACAGGGGACCTACAGTTTAACGTGAAATCCAAACCACAGAAGCATTCTGGCATACTTCACATAATACAGCAAGCTGTGCCAGAGGTGAAAGTTGGGTTATGGGTCTATGGATATCCTCACCAAGATAGGGACTCAAACCAGGGACCTTTCACTCCTTGTCAGGCATCTAAACCACCAGATCGCTATAGAGATACTGTTAACATTAGCATGTCACTGATGCAAACCCATCCAAAAATCGCTTATCGCATCTAAAGAAGTTTTCACTTTAAACACTAAAAGCCTAACTTAGTCCACAACTCAAAGGATGGGCCAATTTTCTTGAAAGAGATTAACAGTACCAAGCTATTTTGTAAGAGTCAGGGGTCTGCAATTTAATATGAAATCAGAACCACAGAATGTCCTGGTGTAACTCAAATAATCAAATATGAGTCCTAAACATTCCCACTCACAAAGGTATTTGAACCCACGACCAGAGAGGAGCTTTCTGAAGTGGTGCCTTAACCACAGAGTTATCAGAGCGCATTGTTTTGCAGTACACGTGTGTTAAGTACTATGAAAATCAGATAAAAAATGTTTGTTTATATGAAAATCATTGGTAAAAAAAACAAACAGACATTAATTCTTATATATTAGATATGAGTATAAACTATACTTTCATTGCTGTCCAAGTGCATCACATCTACTTATAGCTACAGAAATACTGTTAATATTAACATATTGGTATTACAAACTCATAAGGTTTTACCCATCCATAAAGTGTCCAACGGACAACACGTCATAGTGAGAAGCTGACGGGAAGTTGCGAATTCATAGATTTATCACCAATCAAACAATGCTTAATGTGCCTATATAAGTTTTCACTTAAAAAAATACCATAAAAAATGAACAAAGCTGTTGCATTTAATATTGCTTAAATATCAGTAATTTGTAAGAGGAAATGACCCACAAGATTAAATAGGATTACGGGGAGAAAGCAAAGAGCACTATAGAGAAAAAGGGGTGATACAACAGCTTCTAACACAACCACTCAATAGACTGCGAAATGAGATTTTCTTTCAGAATCTGATGACCCTGGTCATGCAAGATCATTGAATCACAATCAGAGAACTACATAACCACAATGCCATTTTCCTTGCTCATTCCTTAATTCTGTTACATCCATCCCAACTACTTATTCTATCAACCAACTGTGACAGTTATCACCACATAGACGTTGTTGAAAACAGCTTACAAAGATAATGCTGTGGGAAAAACTAAAATGTACGAGTGGTTTGCTCGGTTTAAAAATGGTGATATGTCGACTGATGACAAACTTCATTCTGGATGTCCATCAACTGCCTGAATTGACAAAAATGTTGAAAAAATTCGAGAGCTTGTGCTCTCAGACTGTTGACAGACAAATGATCAACTGTCAGAGATTAGTGGGTTACCTTGAAGCTAATTTTTTAACTGAAGATTTGGGAATGAAAAGTACTGCTGCCAAGTTTGTTCCTAAATTCTGACACAATCAAAAACAAAGTCGAGTTGAAACATACTATACTTTGAAATAAGAGCTTGAAATTGATCCAGATTTTATCTCAAAGGTAATGGTTATGGTTACGACCCAGAAACAAAGCAATAGTCAAGCCAATGGAATATGTCACCGTCACCCCGTCCGAAAAAATACCGTCAAGTCAAATCGAACATCAAAACAAACCTCAGTTGCTTGCTTAGTTCATTCAGAGTTTGTTCCGCTACATCAGACCGTCAATCAAACCTTGTTTGTCAAAAAAGACAAGATTTGTGGCAAACAGGAGACTGGTTCTTCCACCAAGACAATGCACCTGAACACATAGCTGTCTCTATTAGGCAGTTTAAATGGCATGGTTCCACTGCCCCACACACCTTACTCACCTGACCTGGCCCCATGAGACTTTTTCTTATTTCCACGCATGAAAAGGGGCATGAAAAGACACCAATTTGACAATACTGAAGAGGTCAAGAAAAAAAAATGAGAGAGGAGCTGTCAGCCATTTCTAAAGAAGACTACAGAAAATGTTTCACACAGTAGAAGCATCAGTGGGACAAATATATTCGTTGTAAAGGAGAGTATTTTGAAGAGGATGAGGTTGTTTTATAAAAAGAAAAAAAACTGAATAAATAGCTATACACTAAAGAGATTAGTAAGTTACCAAGATATTCAATATAATTGTACAGTGAAACCAGATCATATATAAAATGGTTTTGCCATCAATTCTACCTGAAGCTTAATCATTTCTCAATTATAATAATAATATTACAACTGTTCTTACTGACTAAGAATAAGGCTAATGGTCATACCTGTCTGAAATACGTGGCGACAAGAATTCATCCTCAGCAGCATCTTCTGGGACAAATTTCTGTAAGGAACAGCAAGATGTAATATTAGAATGCTGGTTTTACATCTCAAACAATAAAACCAGTATAAACATAGACATATAGCTGCAATACTAATGAAATAATAAAACTATTACTGAGACAACTGAAGAAGCAGATACTTTTGATTAACTGTTAATATCAAAAACTTTATAAATACAAAATATATCACCTAAAATATATAAATTATTAAATGAACTTAAATTCTAGAACTACTTTCATAATTCAGAAGTTTAAATAAGTTAACACATTCCCATTTCTGTCTACCTATAAATTTTAATGTACGAGAAGGGGTGTCAGACTTTGGGAGAGATTATATTAGCATCTTCCACCCAAATGTCACCCCTAAAGGCAGCTAAATCAGAAATTATCAACAGCATGGGAATACAGAAGGCTACAGGAAGTCGTATTAAAGACCCAAAGGGTATCCTGAGGCCATGTAATCCTCTCAAATTGCTTATAGAATGATCACTTCTTATTAGGTAAAATGTCCACAGTTAAAATAGACACCATTCAGATAACTGGGTGGCGACTGCTAAGGAAAGAGTCATCAGAACGAACAGAAATATTCTACCAGTCAGAAGGTGGAACGTTACCAGTCTGTTAAGCACAAGAAGATCAGAAACCTTAAAAAAAAACAGAGATGGGATTATTGAGATTAATTGGCAGGATGAATAGGATCTCTGGTCTGAGAAACACAAAATAATTAGCACACCAGCTGTCAGTAGAGTCACCGGTATAGGATTTATAATGAACAAGAGAGAAGGGAAACAACTCAGTTATTATGAACAGTTACCGACAGGAATATTTGGATGATGGTACAATCAAAGACTGCTCAAACTATATCAGTACAGGTGTATATGCTAATGTCACAAGAAGATGACGAAGAAATTAAGCAAATATATATTGACATTGAAAAATTAATCCAATATGTATATGATAATAATCTAGTTATCATAGGTGACTAGAATGCAATAGTAGAAGAAAGGAAAAAGGGTAATACTGAAGGAAGTTTATGTCACGGGGAAAGAAACGAACAAGGTGGGTTGTTACAATGTTGTGAAAAACATAAACTCGTCATAGTAAACATACTATTTAAGTTTCATGCACAAAAGATACATACCTAAAAAATAGCTAGATTGTATCATGGTCAATTAGATATTCTAAACTTAATAACTATTTGTGATGGAGCACATTCTCCCAGTCATATAATTACCCTTTTCTGATTATTATTATACCTGTTATTATCTTAAATACTATAAGCATTAAAAATCCTACCCACTATTACAAACTTTGATTTTAAATACTTTCCAGGTTTTCAGTACATCATTCATTACCTCCACCAGTAATGTATTCAAATTCCTGGCAACCTGACCACAAAAGAAATTTTTCCACTTCCTTATACATGACATACAGAAATGAAAGTTCCATCTCATGCCTACAGTCATCTTTCCCAACTTCTTTGAGCAATATTCTTCTAAGCATGATCACCAACGTAAGCGTTGTACACTTCTCTTTATCCTTCTTGCTTTCAAATACTCCCAATACAACTCCTTTATCATAACAGTTACTGAATGGGTTCTGTGGTAATTTCCAGAAACAAATCCAGCTGTTCCCCTTTGCATGCCCTCCAACTCCTATATTTGACACCAAAAATGTGGGTCGTAAACTACACTATTATATTTAAGTAAATATCTGATCAAAATTTGTGACCTAAGTCCCTAGCATATCTTCTCCATAATAAATGAAGAATTTTGTAATCTTTTCCTACTACTTGCCCATGGTTTTACCCAGTTGTGTAAATTATTAAACTTTATGCAATGAAATTTAAACATCGAGCCTTCAATAAGAAAAATAAGCAATACTGTCACCACCCCAAAATCATAAACAATATTTAATTTTTTATCTGTGTGCATAATATATACTTATTCTTCTTGGCATTTATCCTTGTTCCAAATTGACCTACCCATATCCTATCCATATCACCCTCATTTTGATTCCATTATACCTGTATACTATTATGTCATCTGCAAACAAGCTAAGTTCTGACTATAAACAATCATTCATTAGAATTTTAAACAGCAATGTTCTCAATACAGTACACTGCGTCTCTCCATATTAACTTCCACCAATTTTGATACTGCGTTTCCAAATCTAATGCTTTGCTTTCTGCCTTTTAAGAATTCCTCTACCCAGCAAGTCACTTTTTCTTCTACTCCAATAGTTTTCAACTTGTTTAAAACCATTTTATGGCTCACTGTGCCTAACGCTTTAGGAAGATCTAGTGCTACCGACATGGCCTCCCTTGCCCATTTCATCTAAAATATCTTGCATATAGCCCATCTTTTGAGATTCACATAAATACCTTGCCTAAAGCTATGTCACTGATTTTTAAATCAGTTTCTTTCCAATATCGTTGCCTATCAATATCTCCATCATTTTGCCTATCACCGACATCAAACTAATTGGCCAGTAATTTTCAACCCTACTTGTCACCCCTCCTTTATAAATAGTACTACTTTTACCCTTTCCCAGTACTCTGGTAAGCAGCAAGACTGCTGACTCATTTTATGACAGTAAACTATACCCTGGAGTTTAAATACACCCTGACCTAAACCCAATAGTTTCAAAATGCAGGCTAAAAATCAAGAGAATAATGAAATAATACAGGCAGAACAGACTGAAAGTAAATTAATTGAAACTATCAAGAATTATAATAAAATGTTTGGGGATGGTAATAAATATATAATATAATAGATACTACACAGACAGAAGAAAGGAGGAAACAGCAAAGTGAGATGATGAAGAATTATTGGAAGTCAAGAAAAGAAGGATAAAAATGAATGCACGGGATTATTTTTCGTGGTCCTTAGATGGCCAATATTGAAGAGAAGAAGAAGATAATAGATATAATAAAAGTGGTAAAAAATATGTTTTAGGAAATAAGCCACCCCAAACTTTAAATCATACAAGTAGAAGATATTTCCGAGATGACGAATCATAGGGCAGGAACAAAGAATGCTCAGGATGAACAAAAAATAAAGAAATTTAGAAATAAAATAAACAGAAAATGCAAGAAATAAAAGAAAAAGTGGCTGCAAGGAAAGTTTGAAAAAGTAGAAAAGCAAATGGTCATTTATAAAGTAGATGTGGCATACGGGAAGGTTTAGGAGAAATGAAAAATATATATATAAACATTAAAGATGCTGATAGCAAAGACAGAGCTAGCTGGTTGAAGAAAAACAGAGAGAAACTGTATAATGAAGTTAATTTGAACAACAGTGTATTGGAAAAAGAAGACAATATTGACATTGATGATTTATGAGATTCTATTTTAAGGACACAATTGGACAGAGCTTCAAAAGCTTTAAAATCAAATAAGGTGGTTGGAATGGATGAGAATCGTCCAGAACTTGTGAAATCCTTTGGTAAAAGTGATCACAAAGATTATTCAAACTGACATTAAACAGTTACAAAACAGGAAACATTCCAACTATGTTAATAAAAGTGTTGCACTCACACTTCCCAAGAAAGCACAAGCTGACAAGTGTGAAAATAATATCACAACCATCAAAATTATTTACCAGGATAATATAGCAAGTAATAGAAAGGATAGTACAAGAGATAGTGGGTGAAGATCAGTTTAGGTTTAGGGAAAACTGGAGAAGCAATTTTGGCACTGAATCCCCACTCTCGGGACAATAATGTTCAATGTTGTCTGTCCTGTGGTTGCCTGCCGACTGCCAAACTAGACTGTCTCAGCTATAGTTTTAAATAAAAAATTATCGAGTTTAAAGATAGAAATGTTTTGACAGTATTTATAGAAATAAGATAGTTTAAGCTTTTTCGTATATATTTACTATCATCACAGTATATTAAAAATATCGTCACAGATCTCCAATTAGACATACTAGTAAGACTAAGTACACAGGAATATCCCTCATGATGTGGTAGACAATTTCAATTGCTAGGAAAAATAATTCTCTGGAGTACCAAAGTGGTATATAGAATAAAGTGGAAAAATGTTATTATGAAAACACATTATTGTCAGATCATATAAAGTTAGGAATTCAAATTCTGTATTGAATAAGGAAAAAAATTCTTTTAATTTCTTTAAAAAGTAATTAACACATTTCAATAGATCAAAGCAGTAATTTAAGTTTAATTTTTTTTTTAAGCTTGATGTAATTGTGGTGGAGTAACAGGAGATATGGAGAAGGATATATACTAAAAAATTGATTTGAAACATTAAACCAAGTAAGAATGTAACCATGATTGATAGTTCCAAAAACAAAACACACACACTTAATTTTAAACTGCTGATATTCTTCCAGACAGCTGTAGTTTAGTTGACACTTCATCTTTTTTGTTTACTTTATTTTGATTAAGTTAGTCAGTGACTAGTTAGTGAATATAGCAGTCAGCTTAAATTTTCCACTGAATAACTGCACTATAGACTAACTCTCAAACAGTCATTCCGTGGCTCTCAGTTTGCAGTCAGTTCCTAAATAGTCTCTGATATGTAAAGTGGATGAATAGAAGCAAAATTCAAAACAAAAGAAAAAAAAAAATACTTTACTGGTCGAATAAATGGTTAGGTAGAATGGTATAGCTGGTTTTCACATAGTGACTGTATCCTGATTTTAGCTATTACTGAAACAGCTTTGAAATCAAAATTATTAAAAATAGGCAGTAAGAAAGAAGATTGGCAATGAAATGTGATCTTTTATATGATAGCTTTATGGGTTGATTCCATATAAAAGATAGCAAATTACTATGTTGATCACGAGTAATGATATTACAATATATAGCTGTGAAAATGTTTAAAATACAGATGAAGAATATTGCTGACTCAACTGAATGGCTCCCAAGGCATGTTCATACTGCAGCACACTAGCAATGGGCACTACAGATGACAACCTCATCAGGACATCTAACCACCAGAAAATCACAAAGAGAACTATATGTATTATGGTGGCAATGTTATGAATAGGGTTTAGATATTTATGAACCAAAAAAATTAGAGAAATATGCAGGCAAATATGTCCTTAAAATTTGGCAGATATGGCATAAAAACAACAAAATAAGACCAAACTCTTAAATCTACTATACATCAAAACATGCTCAATTATGCATGATTTATTTTATCTAGTACTGTCAATTTTATGTAGACAGAATAATTTGCTCCCGTGCACTCACTGCGCCAGTAGGTAATTAATTTTTAAGTTGTTTGGTTGAAGTCACTTTAATTTCAGATAATTTATAGAATAGAACTCTTTCATCCATTTTAAAATATTCCTCTGTAAATTTCCTTACGTAACTTCACACTTTCAGAAAATGTTACTTTCGGCATAGTGGTAGGTCTACTAACCGACCCACCACAGATTTAAAGATGACTGAGGATATTTCACTGAGATATTGATTGCTGTGGATTGACACAGGCATGCTTCTGATGCATTGTACAAATTAAAAGGCGGACAGAACATTAACTTTTAGATAGTGACGATAATGTATAACTTTAATTCTTGGTTGGCAAATTCTGACCACAGTGAAAATTAGTTTTTTTCCCTCCTCTATAGCAGAAGTACAGTTCTGTGAATAATTATTTTAATTTCTTCTGAAATATATCTAGTGAATTCCCGGTATTATTAAAAAACTACCACACTTTTCCACAAAATATGACCATAGATGTTATTGAAATATGGCAAACTAGGAAAATGGTTTGAATATGCATTTAAATGCTATATAAAACACATTTAAATACCATCAGAAATGTTGAATCAGTGTTTAATTCAGGATTTCAGCACAACAAGAAAATAAATACAGCGTTCTACGTTGGATACGCAACCTTACCCTCAATGGCTTTAGTAAGG
>JARYHS010006964.1:15127790-15142777 GCA_031002005.1 Vandiemenella viatica | reverse complement strand
GGCATCACTGCGACTTATTAAACAAATACATAAACACAAGTCGAAGGTGTATATAAAGTCTCTGACAGTTACTATGGAAGCCGCTTATTAGGAAGCCGCTTATTTGAAAGCCGCTATTCGTGACCTATCGTTAAACGCTAAATAACGCTAATAAGCGGCTTTTCGTGACGTCAGGGCCGCTATATTCGTCACATCCGGTTATTTGACATTTCCAGCTTTTTCAACAAGAGAAGAGCGTTTCTGAGCAGAGATTTTAGTAGCGTCATCACAGATATTACTTCAGAACAAAATAAATATACATTATTTCTAACGGTTAAAAAAAGCGGTTAGATAAAAGAAGCAATAACTGAATAACGTATTACTGGAAAAAAGCTGTTTTGCCCATCTCTACACATAGTTAATAATGCAGAACAGTTCATTATTACTTTTATTACAAGACTGTTAATAAAACTGGTCATTGTTTGCTAACTGACAATTGGTATAATATCACATAAAGAGAAAAGAGTTACAGATCTTGCAATATAAACAAAACCTCCATTATACATCCACATTAAAAATTGTGGATAGATGAGAAAGGAACTCTACTCGAAAGTTCCACACTTGCTGATGTGGATATCCATTACATTCTTAGTGCATGAGTGTGACTTAAAGTCATAGCTCTAGGGTGAGACAGGTCCAAACTATCTGACACAAGCTGGCCAATATCATGTATTGAAAGCATTAGACACAAAATGCAGATGTCACACATGATTTCCACCCATTTCCTCTTCCACAAACAAAATTCTCATAGTTTTTATCAGTACTGGGAAAGTATCACCACACCACTATTTGTTCTGTTAAGTGAATATTGAAGCATCTTTAATTCTAGTGTTTGTTAAAGTGTTAGATTTAAAGTGTTAATGTGATATGAAATGACACTATACAGTACACCAAAATGTTTTTACAGCATGTTTTCAATCTCCAAAATACAATCAATGAATCATAGAAGTCTTCTAAGTATTATAAAGAATCATTCTCTCATAATGTAGAGATAAAGATGACACAACTGCAGTAAAAAATATATAAATCCACTGATTTTTCTTACGTAGTCATATATAGTCAGTACCATTTAATACATTAATAAAAAATTATGACTTTGATAGTAAGAATTATTTTCTGTAATACCTCAAGCATAGAAGGATCTTCTACTTGTACCTTTTAATAGATGTTTTCTCATTAATTCATCATTTAAAGAGGTTGTTAGGGTCACAATGGATAGCTGTAATTAAACCAAGTAAATGATGCAAATATGACTCATATTCATTATAAATCAAATAATTTTAATGATAGCCTTCAAACAGAACAGAAAGGCAACAAGTACAAATTACATTCCATCTATTGGTGAGGATACAAAGGAACAATGGAGTTTATTGATGATCCCTTGTTAACATTGGAAAATGGCCAAGCAGAAAATGATACTGGGCTATATTCCAAAGTATGGCATAGTTGCAATAAGGTCTATATTCTCTGTTCAAAGATAATATTAATGAGAAACTCAACAAATAATACTTGAAGCAATAATTTAATTTTTTTTAAAGTTTATACAACCTACAACTGTAATACATATAACCCACTAAATCTATACTCATATTTCAATATTAGTAAATAAACCAAAAATAATACAATAATCATACCAAATCCCTTTTAAATGAGTAGCCTTACATTTTAAATGAAATTTACCAGCACACTTATAAATCTAAATAATAATGTAAAAAAATAATACAACTGAGTTACGAACCTATTCCATACTCCACAGGAAAGTTAGACATTAAGTTTAGCTGCATTAAAGGCATGGGCACCAGAGTATTTTAATATATGTCATAATGCACTCTGGCATCCGAAACACAATAGTGAGTGACAGACTAAAATATCTCACCAGCAATAATGCATATATGTTAATAAGTACAGTATATACAATATATTATTAGCACTATTGTTTAATGCAGCTATCACAATTGTTTTATGAGAATAAAAACTACAAATTATCTCTGTTTTGAGGCATTGCTAGAAAGATTAACAGTGAAAATTTAGAAGTATTGTGTAAAAATGAAGTTAATACAAATAATTATGCAATAATTTTTAACATCCACAGACAAGATAAAAATCGACAATCATCCATAAAAAAATACCCTGGTAAATTAAATGATACTCAGATTCTTCAAACACAACAAAAAAGTGCCTGTTCATTCAAATGAATCTTTCTGGTGCACCCAACAATTGACAGGTTCGGTTACAAATTTCCAAAACCAAAACAATATGGGTATTTATCAGCATGAATCCACTAGTTACTCTCAAAACTTATACACTTTATTACAGAAACTTCTCAAGCTAGACACACAATTGAATATCAAACTAAAAGAATTTTCTTATGGTTTCTAAGACTATATAACACTCTAAAATATATTCCACAAAGTTAGCAAGAAAATGGACGTTCAGCTGAATGAATCCATTGATGATTCTTAAGTTTTTTAGAGTCTACAAAAGATTTTCCACAAAACTCACAAGAAAATGGGCGGTCGACTGAATGAATCCGCTTATGCACATTAAGATTATCAGAACGTAAAAACGATTTTCCACAAATCTCGCAAGAAAATGGCCGTTCGCCTGAATGAATCCGCTTATGCACATTAAGATTACCAGAATGTGAAAACGATTTTCCACAAATCTCGCAAGAAAATGGCCGTTCGCCTGAATGAATCCGCTTATGCACACTAAGAGTACCAGAACGTGAAAACGATTTTCCACAAATCTCGCAAGAAAATGGCCGTTCGCCTGAATGAATCCTCTGATGAATCTTAAGACCTGTAGACGTTGTATACGAATTTCCACAATCTTCACAAGCATATGGGCGTTCACCTGAATGAATCTTCCGATGCCTGTTACGTTTTATAAAAGTTGTAAAAGACTTTCCACAAACTTCACAACAAAACGGGCGTTCACCTGAATGAATCGATTGATGAATCTTAAGTTTTCTAGAATCTATGAAAGATTTTTCACAAATTTCACAAGAAAATGGGCGTTCACCTGAATGAATCGATTGATGATTCTTAAGTTTTCCAGAATCTATAAAAGATTTTCCACAAATATCACAAGAAAATGGCGTTCGCCTGTATGAATACTCTGATGTTTCTTAAGATTCCAAAACGTTGTAAAAGTTTTGCCACAAACTTTGCATGAAAATGGGCGTTCACCTGAATGAGTCCTGTGATGATTTTTTAAGATTCCTGGACATTGTAAAAGATTTTCCACAACTATTACTAGAAAATGGGCATTTACCAAAATAAATGGCCCGATGTACTGCTAGACTAGTTCTTAGTTGTTCAGCTACAGTTTGTTTCTGCATGTTGGTGTGACTGTTCCTTTGACATTCAGAATGACACCTAGGGGCACAAAAATAACCGCAACTGATATGATCTGGTAGAATAGAAAATGTTTTTTAAAAATTGCTGTATGAATTGTTGATATACTTCAGCATTAAAGAATCAAATTGTGTTACATAGTAAAAAGAAAAGATAGTTAAAAAAGGAATAAATACTATGAATACTGCAATATTTTTAAACACTAATGAAATATTATTATAAAGATAGAACTTATAAACAAATTAATATGGCTTCTTATAAAACAATTAGCTCATCAATAATGTTAATATTAGATAAAAGAAACTGAACCCTGTTTATTGATAATTTACATCAGCAAATCTACAATTTCTTTAGGAACAATAAACAACAGTAATCTTTACAATAAAGTGTCTGGTAACTAAGATAGAAATTTTTTATATTATTTATTACCATAAATATTGTGAAAAATATGACGTTTGAGTTAACTCACCATAAGTAACATTCACTATAGGGTAAGAACCTATTTTTTAAGCAAAATTATTTTTCGAGTAAATTACTAATAGTACTAACCAATTAATCTTGTGGAAGCAAATGTTGATAGTAATAAGTACTATAAATAAAAATATTGAATGAATAAAATATTCATGTATGGACTAGTAAATACAAAAAAATAAGTTTTGAATATGTGTGTGAACAGACAGACACTGTAGGCCAAGACATCTTCCATTTGAATCCCTTTAATCCAAGGAACAATAACAGTGACCCAATCACGTAGCAAGCCAAACCATACTGAGAAGTGAGCAACAACACAGATCTGATAGATAAAAAAATTGCCACTTGAGAACATTTGAAGACAACCTCAGTGAGACATTAAAAACTTCCTATGGTTGAGACTAAGATTTTGTTTTGGAAGGTGTATACAAAAATTTCAAAGTGAATGTACTTTATTGTAAAATGCAAGGAGTGGAGGCAGCAGAGCAAACAGACTTTGTGTGTACAAGTAGTTCACTGAGACAAGGTAAAGTGAGCCATCGAATATGTTTATTAGACAATTATTTCTCTATATTCAAGAAATGTTATGTTTGATTATATATATATATTGATTTTGAAATGTCTTTATTGGTTTCATGAAAAAAAAAATCTAAGAGTACATGATATGTTAGAAAAGATTTCCCAGACTATTGCTTGAGTAGTTTAGTCTGGTTCCCATATTTTGAGTGTCAATTACAAGAGTTACAGGGCATTACAATGTAAGCAGCTGGATTTTATTAAGGAAATTACCACAGGAGCCAGGCAGTAACTGATATGATAACGCAGCTGGATTGGGAGCCATTCTGGAAGAGTTAAGAGAAAACTGGAAGTGTTCAAGGCATATATATTTCGGTGATGGAGCTTGGAGAGCTATTGGTTGTAGAATTAGGAGCAGTGCATGGAAAGGAAAGGGTAACTATGGCCACAAACTGGCCCTCAATTCTATGTTTAAGGGAGCGGGGAAATTTTCTTTCATTGGTAAGGAATTCAGGAATAGGCATAAATTACCTAGGGAACTGGTGTAATATTTAAAAAAAAATACTTCTGAAGGAATTTTAAATTAATATCTACTATTGACAAGAGTAGACATGTGTAAGAATTTAAAATTGGAAGTATATAACATGATAACAAAAAATAACAGCAATAAAGGGGTAACTAAGTAGATATGTAGAGCAACTGCCACCAGAGCATGAACTATACTGCTATTCAATTAAGTGATATTTTGTCACCAATTTATTGAAACCTTACACATATGTAACTGGGCACTGAAAAAACATATTGTAGACACATTTATTTATTATCCAATATATTATGGTGATATATATAAGCAACAAAACTATATCAAGTAATTACTTCTAAGATCACAAATAAAGAAATCTATGTTATATCAAATAAATCTCTTACTCATCCTCCAGTACATAAACATTAACATCTATGAAACTTTACTAAATTATACTGGTGCTGTCAACAAAAAATTATGAACAATATAAAACAAATGTGTTTTTTTTTAAATAAATAAAAACTAATTATTTAGTAACTAGCCTTGAAATGTAGGTCAACATATCATCAGTCTGAAATGGTACATCATACTCAAAATCAAAACATTAATCCTTAAGTTTTGATTCACATATGAATGGAATTGCTACTCAGTCTAGGCACACTGCTGTTGGAGTACTTTTGGTTTATAATTACCAGACAAACACTGATTATCCATACAGGACAAAGTACTGCTTCTTTCAAATAATAACTTTAGTTTCTCTATAAAAACATAGCCTTTGATATAGTAACCATATTTCTAAAGTAGACATTTTTTCATATGGAGTATACTAATTGCCAAGACTAAAGAGTCACAATGGTATGTGAAGCTATATTGAAACTGGACACTAGATAATCTAATTTTATGTTAGTTTCTGATTAATTTTCAGATTTATCAAAATAAATAACAGTATGGGTTTTATGTGTATTACTATTAACACAATTACTTAATTCAGATTGTTGCTTAAAAGTGAACAAATAACTTGCGAATTGTAAAACGTGATGGGAATAATGCAAACATAATGGCAGTTATGGGAATTAAACTTTCTATGGCTGACTTAAAATTACTACAGAAGAGAGATAAAATATTATGGCCACATCTTACCTACTAATACACTAAACATTATTTAACAAAAAAAAAAAAAAAAAAACTTTGGTTGTTGGAAAATTTTACTAACCAAGACCAGTTAGTCACAGATGCCGAGGCAATAATGAAGACAGATATAAGGGAAGCTGTTTTTGCATTAGTCTTGGAAGATATTTCAGATAGGCCTAAATTTATAACAGCACAGCTACAACAGCCAACATCATATTCGCTAATACAACTGCATATTGTCACAAGAAATTAACCTATTACAAGATTTAAAAAGAATTGTCGCAGCATAAGTAAAAAATAAGAAGTCCTACCCTTACCTGCTTTGTGATGTGCTGCTAGTGTATTTATGTATCTGCAGTGTCACCTCATCTTTAAATAACTTATTGCAGTGTGTACAAATATACAAAGGGGCAGAAACAGCTGAGACATGATAGAAGACATGTTTTGTTAGAGAGCACCAAGATAAAAATGTCTGTGCACAGAATGCACAGGCAAGTTCTGATAATGATGGTGCTTTAAACAAGGATCTGAAACAAATAGTGAATAGAATTTTAGTTTACTTGATACAAAATATTAATTTAAATTAATAGACAAGTATATCAACTTAGCATATATCATGACGTATAAAATATGATTAAAACAATTGAAATTCTGAGATATTTATCTAAACAAGTATACCTTTCTTTCATACTAGCTTATGATATACTTATAACCACGGCAGTCTCGATTGTAATATGTAGTGTTATGCAGTGATCTTTTTTTTTTTTTTTTTTTTTTTTTGGAAATGTTGGAAGCGTAGCTAATTTTAAGGGGTTCTTGTTGGCACCTTGAGATCTTAGAAAATGTTCGTCACTGATCTTCTGACCAAAGGGTATCCACAAGGCTTGATTTGTGATCCAGTATGATAGGATACAGGACTGGAAATGGCATAAATAGCACTGGAACTTATAGTAGCACATTTGCAAGTGCACTGTTATTGTTAATGGTAGGGAAGTTTTGAACATAAACTAAGAACAACAGCAATGTAGTATCTATTAGTCATAGTGAGAGTTATGCTTGCGCTAGAATGAGTTTGGTACCTCTTAATAAAAGGTATATCAAAATCCCAATATAAAGACTGAATCTAAACCTACTTGCAGAAATCCAGTATGCAGGTACTTCTCAGTTCTCAGGTAGTTCTCAGTTTGTTAAACATTTACATTTTGAAGCCCAGTAAAAAAAGATAACAGGAATAACAAATCCAAATATCCACAAAAAAAATATTTACTATTTTAATCCAACTAAAAAGTAACATTCTAGTCAGGCAGTCAGGAGGCCACTCTGTTAAAAATAAAATAAGGATGAAGTATTGGTGAATTCTGTTTTTGAATGATTGATATAGGAGGAGATTAGTCTGATACTAATCTAAAGGTAAAGTTTTTCAATTAAACCATTCTCAAGCAACATGTGATCACAAAACAAAGTGAGTGAGAACCACTGTGCTGGCATTTATACCCTAGCCAAGGCATGAGCAATTTGGGGTCATGCTATATTGCTAAATATGCAAGGCAATGCACCCTATGTTCATTAATAATAATAAAAGTAATAATAATCAGGTGTAGGATTTGAATTCACAGACCAATTTGAGAACTAAGATTTTATCTAGACATGTTAGACCATTTGCCCTACCTGACCACCAAGTAAAAATTATAGGCACTCATAAAATAACCAAACCCTCTTTATTGTCCATATTTAAAGCATAATAATTGTCCATACAAAACTTTTATGGTCATTTAAAGAGGAAACTTGATGTTGTATAGGTTAAGTTAATATTGAATTAGAAACCTCTGTTTGAACACTCAGTTTTTTTTTTTACAGTAATCAGAGTTGTACTGTAATAAAAACCAAACATAATAACAGATTTGGAGTCATTGTGATTAAAAATTATAAACCAGCAAACATATATATTCTACTAACAAGCAGTATACAGAAATGATTTTAATTGAAAATATGTAAGAAAGAAAAAATATATATTTCTTAAGGTATAGATGAATCTGACACTAGGAAGAGAATTGAAACAGCCATAATATAAATACAGACCAGTAAGAAAAACAATCTGAGAGTTGTTATCACTCATTTGAAAATAAACAATCTTCTAATAATATATGGAGTTGCTAGTGTGCAGTAAAATCTGTCTTGTCAACAGTTTTTTTTTTAATAATATAGAAGTCTGTGCTCTGTTGAATGGTCATGCAACGAAAATTGTGTAAATCATGACTGAGGTTCGAATCTGGTCTACTATTTGCAGTATGGCATTATAAAAGAATTTTGAAAAAGTATAATGGACAGAAATAAAAAATAAAATGGTTAAGTACATTATATTGTTGACAGTAATGTTATTGCAGCTGATACAAGGTATCTTTTATTTCAAAGCTTGAAGTTACTAAGTACAAAATTCCAAAACAAACAGTGTTGCCTCATAGAATATCCTGTATCTAGGGGGTGTCTCCCACACTATTAGTATTAGATATTTTTTACTCACACAACTAAATGATTGTAAAATGAGGATAACATAAGTGGAGGGATATTTGTGGTTAATTTTTCCTGTGTCAGTTTCCATTTTTACCCTTCGCCTCAGTATGGGACAGGTGGCACTGTACAAAATCATTATCCTGATAGTCTTATAGTAGTAGAACCAAACAGGGATAGTCAAGAGCCTTTAGTGAAGAAACTGTAAGTATTATATTGAGTACATAGTCCACGCATTCTACTTGCTGAATTCGGTGACTCCTAACTCGTACTCTCATAAGCTGGAACTTTTACAAATACAACTTTGGAAATGAAATTTTAGTTCTCAATATAACGTTTGACTAGGCATCTGTCACACAATTATGTGATAATATCATCAAATGATGTTACAAATACGATTTTGTGTGGAAACATTAAAAATTATTTGAAATAACATATCATCATCTGATATCAAACTATTGTGATATGCTCCAAATTGCCTATTCTAGATATTCAATCGAAGACTAGAAACTGTTATCAGATATTAGTCATAACATCACTGGGTTTCAATCTCATGGGCTGAGCAAGCAGTAATATATTTTAATTTAGGTCTCTAAACCAGATTAATAATTGGACAACATATGCCAAGTATCAAACCCGTAGAGCCAAGCAAGGCGTTCAAACAGCGCCAACCAGTAATAACTGTAACCGATAATTTTAAGCGCAATTATTGGCACCTGGCTTCTAAAGTGTGTTCAGGAGCATCCAATGATTAAATTACAATGAGCTGATCTAGTCATCTGGATTCTAAGTGCACACTAGGATATTAAATGGTGGACCAGAACAAGTAGTAATACATTTTAATTTAAGTTTATAAGTACAAGACTGATAGTTAATTGGTTTATCAGTAATAGGCAAAGAAACCACTTTTTTGCTTACTCCTTTATGCCTTGCCCAAGTCGAGCTTATTAGAGATTGGAATGATTGGAGGAAAGAAAAGCAAAGGAATTAGGCCACAACTATTTAAAGGAATGATTCTCCCATAAGCTTAGAATAATTTGTGGAAATCATGGAAATCCCAACTCTTGATAACCAGACAGGGATTCAAACCAACATACTCTTAAATGTGAGGCCAGAGGAACACTGCTCACCAACCACATTATCTAAAAACTATCACCAATGAATTATTCTAAAGTGAAAACCGATTAAAACATTCTAAATCAAAACACATTCAGAATTCGGTTTAACTAACTCCCAAAAATTTCATTATCACTTTCCAAACAACACTTTGCCACCAACAATTAATCTTGTAAAAATTCTCTACAATTTATAAATCAAACACCATAAAAAGGTTGCACAATATTAGTTGAAAATATCAACTTCACAAAAATCTCACTTAAAAGAACAAATTAAAAAATAACAGTATTAATTTCAGACATAACATAAACCTATATTACAAAGCTGGAAAATAAACTAGTACACATACAAGAGAAATTTTTCCACTTAATTATACCATTTGCTTTAAACATATTTATTTTTATATCATACAATTAACAATTTTAATATAATTTTTCGATATGTTTAGCTTTGTTAGCCGACTTGTAATTTCTCAATATCTACTCATAATTCATTCCACACAGTTCTAAAAACAATATTGATAATATTCTGCAGAGGTGTCATTGATAACTTTTGAATCGCTACCACTAAATAATTTATACTGGAAACTCGCCAAATTGCTTCATAATCCAAAGGATACTGGATCATCCTAAAACAATATAATATATCCAAATGCTGCCTTTTAATATGTAGATGCCAAATTGTAAGATATTAATTGGGTATATATAGGCAACACGGAGACAGTATACAACAAATATTGCTACCAGCAACATTCATATCTCGGAATGACCGCGAAAATAAGATAAGAGAAATCAGGGCCAGAACCGATTCATTTCTCTACTCATTTTTTCCACGAGCGATTAGGGAATGGAATAGAATGGATTTACCGGGCGAGTAAACACAAAATCTGACAGGAGTAGCTTCCTATAAATCACTCCGGCCATCCTGATCTGGGTTTTCCATGGTTTCCCTAGATCGCTCCAGGCGAATGCTGGGATGGTTCCTCACAATAGCCCATGGGCGCCACCTGCCATATCCCGTATATCCCTTCCAAACCATTACCTTTCCTGATAGGTGCATTGCACCCTCCGCCAAACACTTTTAGTGAATCACGGAGTAATTGTAATAGTAATAGTAGTAAGTTCTTTTTTCCACATAGTCCCCAAGAGACTGTAAATATTTCTCAAAATAGTAAACTCACTTTACGATTCCAGATGAATAGAAACCACCACCAGCACTATGTAAATACCTACCTGGAGACAGCAGATTCCATTATTTCATTGTTTCAGTATTGTTGTCGACTGAGCTTTCTGAACACATGATAATCGCAATGCGTTAAGTCTGGACTATATGGAGGATGTTGCCATACCTCCCACTTGTATCGCAGCATAAAGTCGGTTGTTTGGTGGGCCGTGTGACATGTTGCATTATAGTGCAACAAAATCACACTAATGCTCAATTTTCCCTGTCGTTTTTGTTTAATTGCCTTACCCAACTGGTTCAACATTTTACTATACGAAGCCAAGTTGATTATTGTGCCTTTCGGTATAAATTTCACAAGAACCACACTCTCCATGTCAAAGAACATAGTTGGAAACCCTACCTGCTGCATGTTGGACATCAGCATTCTTTCGTGGTGTTGTGCAGCCATTCCATCAATCTTCTCATTGTTTCAGGGGTGGAGCCACATTTCATCCTCTAGGGTGATTTGCTGCAGAAACTTATTGCCCTCCACAGAATACCACTTTAAAAATGCCAGTGACAATTGGAAATGTTGTCCCTTGTGAACATCGGTGAGCACATGTGCGACCCATCTATGAAACAGTTCACAAAATCCAAGGTGCTGGTGAACAATGGAGAACACACTGCCATACGAAGAGCTCAGCATGCTGGCAATTATCTGCAGTGTTATGTGCTGATTCTCTCTAATTATTCAACCTAAACAGTCAACATTGGTAACAGTATGGGATGTTGTGTGCCTGCCTACATAATATTCGTCTGTGAGATCTGTGTATCCAGCCCCAAATTGCTTACACCACTTTACAATATGTGGCCAACGAATTGCATGCTCACCATACACAGCAGTGATTTCACGATGAATGTAAGTGTAATTGAGCAGGTTATCCTATAGTAATCTGATGGTTGTATGCACCTGTACTTTGGAGTGAACACCCAGGTGACACGTCATTGAACCTAGCCCGCTCTGCACACACAACACGACAGAATACCACACCAGTCTCCCTGTCGGATGTGTCGGCAGTTTCTGCAGCTTTCTCTGCATCAGCCACAACACACAGCATGCTCTCATGGCGAGCTAGTGTAAATTACTTTTTGATTCACCCTCATACTCCAGAAGTGCTCTTAATTTATAACAGCACGCATACAACAATCAAACCAATATTTACAAAGGCAATTGCATATATTCTTATTTCTAATTATTAATCATAGGATCACACATAACTTGTCATTGACTTGAAGTGATATAATCAGATACAAATAACTCAGATTATAGAGCAAAACTTCTGCTCACAAGAGGTAATCAAAAAATCCTGACTCAAAACTATTAAACTAGTGATCTTACTTTCTTTGTGAAGTTCTATTAGTGAACTTATGAAACTGCAGTTTCCCAGTATCTTCGAACTCCTCAGAGCTGTGTGCAGAATCATATAACGGGGCAGAAACAGCTGAGACATGGCTGAACACGTGTTTTGTTAGAGAGCACCAAGACAAAAATGTCTGTGCACAGAACGCACAGGCAAGTTCTGATAATAATGGTGCTTTAAACAAGGATCTAAAATACAAAATAGAGGAAACAATTTTAGTTCACTTACTGCCAAAAAAAAATGGATTAACAATAAAGGACAACTATACCAACATTGAATATATGTCACATGAAATATGATTAAAGCAAAAAAAAAATCCTGAGATCTTTATATTAATAAATACGAGGTGTATTTTTTTAAGTAAGAACTGGTTGGAAATAAACTTTTAACAATGAAAAATATTTTGGTTATTTATTCAACATGACATTCTACAACCTTTCAGGTACTTTTCCACATAGTTGCCATTATTGTTCAAGCATTTGTCATATGGTGAGATGAGTTTTTGTATACCATCATCATAGAAGTCTGCCGCCTGAGCGGAAAACCATTGCTGAACCACAAGTTTCACTTCATCATCTTTGTTGAAACGCTTGCCGCCAAGGAACGTCTTAAGGTGAAAAGGAGATGGAAATAACTTCACGCAAGGTCTGGACTGTAAGGGGGATGATCCAACTGCTTCCAGTGAAAAGAGTCGATCAAAGCTTGCGTTGCAGCAGCAGTATGCGGTCTCGCATTGTCGTGAAGCAGCAGAACTCCCTCAGACAGCAGGCCGCGCCGTTTATTCTGGATCGCATGGCGAAGTTTCTTCTAAGTTTGACAATATGCAGCTGCGTTTACTGTTGTTCCTTGCTGCAAGAACTCCACCAGCAAAGCACCATGCCTGTCCCAAAACACACTCGCCATAATCTTCCGTGTTGAAATTGTCTGCTTGAATTTCACTTTCTTAGGAGACGCTGTGTGCCGCCACTCCATAGATTGCTGCTTCGATTCCGGGGTGAGATGGGACATCCAAGTCTCGTCTCCTGTGATGATGTGGTCCAAAAATCCATCACCTTCTTCTTTATATCTGGTCAAAAAGATCGATGCATTAGCACACCCTTTAGTTTTGTGTTCCTCAGAGGGCATCTTTGGAACCCAGCGGGAGCACAACTTGCTGTAATCTAATTTCTCCGACACAATGTTGTAGAGGACGGATCTTGAAACATTGTGGAAAATGAAAGGACAATGTGGAAATTGTGAAACGCCTGTTTTCACGAATTTTGTTGTCTACCACACGCACAAGATCGTCGTTGATTACGGATGGCCGGCCCGAGAGCTGTTCATTGTGCACATTCCCCCGACCTTCGTTGAATAATCTTACCCTCTTACAAACGTTACCTTCATTCATTGCATTGGAGCCATACACTTGACAGATCTGGCGATGAATTTCCGCCGGTGTCACATTTCTTGCTGACAAGAACCTGATGACTGACCTTATTTCACATGCGGCGGGATTCTAGATCGTCTTAAAAGCTTACATCGCTCACCACGAAGTGTACACGCCGCTAACTTGACGATAACTGCGTCTACGCGTGCTCATATGATGCCAGAATAGTGTGCGCAGCGCTCAATTTCTTTCGTGTGAGATTTAAGAGGATATCGCCGACTGGTTCTTACTTAAAAAATACGCCTCATATACCATTTTTTCACAGTAGCTCATTAACAACTCATAACACATGACTGTATTGTAATATACAGCATCAGGCAGAAACAAAACCAATGACTGTGTATGGGATTTAAATGAGCAGATTTCATGCAACAAACAAAACTACAGGAAGCTACAGGAAATAAAACTCAAACAATGTGCATTTCAAGTCGCAAGATCAACAGAAGCCGCCATTGTTCTATAGAAAAAAATAGGGTCATGTGAGGTGTTGCATAACCATGCAACAAAATCACACTGATGCTCAATTTTACTTGTCGCTTTTCTTTAATTATCTTACACAACTGGTTCAACATTTGACTATATGAAGCCGAGTTGATTTCCATGCCTTGTGGCATAAATTTCACATGCACCACACACTCCATGTAAAGAACACAGTCGCCAACCCTTCCTGCTGTGGGTTGGACCTCAGAGTTCTTTCATGATAGTGAGCACCCATTCCATCAATGTTCTCTTTGTTTCAGGGGTGAAGTGGTGGACCCACGTTTCAACCTGTGTGATGATTCGCTGTAGAAACTCTTTGCCCTCCAAAGAATACCGTTTCAAAAATGACAGTGTCGATTGGAAACATTGTCCCTTGTGAACATTGGTGAGCACATGTGGGTCCTATCTTTGACACAGTTCATAAAATCCAAGGTGCTGGTGAATGATGGAGAACACAGTGCCAGGCAAAATGTTTGACATGCTGGCAAGTTATGCACTAATTCCCTAACTATCCCATATATGTATATATAGTTAATATTGGCAACAGTATGGAACATTGTGGACCTGCCTTCGTGATATTAATCTGTGTGATCTGTTTGTCCAGCCCCTAATTTCTTACACCACATTACAATAGGCGGCCAAGGAATTGTATGCTCACCATATAAAGCTGTGATTTCATGATGAATGGAAGGGCAATTAAGCTGTTTAGCCCATAGAAATCTGATTGTTGTAGGCACCTCCAATTTGGAGTGAACATCCAGTTGACGCATCACTGAGCCTAGCTCACTATGCACACACAACACGACAAAATACCACACCAGCCTCCCTATCGGACG
>JARYHS010006964.1:15092090-15126790 GCA_031002005.1 Vandiemenella viatica | reverse complement strand
ATTCAGAAATATTCGCCATAATCCAAGCATTACTCTACTTTTGCTTTAAATATTTGTTAATGAAAATACTTTTTCTTTTTTTTTGCTACCACTTATTAATTTATTTAATTTCAGAAACATTTCACCCTTATGGAACAGTTTATAGTGAGTGAGAACTAGGTGCTGATCATAAACAGCTCTATTTTCATAGAAACCAGTTTGATGCTGTGGTCAACATTACTTCATATATTTTTGTGAAGTTCACAATTTCTCTAGTATTTCACTGGACAAACTTTTTTGATTTTGTTTGGTTTCCGCACTTCCTCTAGTGGTTACACTCTTTTCTTATGTGAATGGCTCTTCTTTGCCAAGAGGTTTCTTCATCTGTATGATATGTTTAATGTTTTGTGCAGGTAAAAGAATTTTAAATCATTAAATGTGCAAATATCTCTGATGTAAGAAAAATGCTTAGTAAGTTAGAAATCAATTGAAATTAAATTTCAGGTCTTTATGTATCTGGTTGACATGTTAATGTTGATATTAATGGAAGTATTCTTCATGAGGCCAGTGGGAAAACTATCAGTGAAGTCTGTTTGTGTGTTGTTTCATAAATATAGTCAAGAGCTTGGCATACTGCATTCATTAGTATAGAAACAATATATTTTTCTTTAATTTTAAAAATATTAATTATTCATAAATGAGGATATTTGGTCATAGTAATTTTATGGAATTTTATAAATATCAATACAATTTTATTCTCCGGTATCTAATTTGTGCATTATGAGGGGTTTCATTGTTGGCTGTTGAGTAAATTGTGTGGTTGTCCACTATTACATATAAATACTTTATTTTTAAATCGTTAGCTGCTTTTATGATTCAACCATTTCACTTCTATTGAAGGAAAAACATTGTAATTATTTTGCCAGTTTCACATGTACTTATTAATATATTATAGTACTTCTGGAGTTAATGCTAGTTGTCCTTCTATGGTGAGCCCTATTTTTGATTAGCAGTATAGTTGTATTTAGCCTTTTTCAGAAGTGAAGTTTTGTGTTTGATCCTTCCTGCAGACTGGATTTATTGTAATCGCCAGTACTGATCTTAACCTGTGAGTAAGCTTGCTTTCCCTATTATTATTATTACTTTGCAATTCGCTAAAAATGCATTTATACATTAGAAGGGATATTCCAGAAATGTCAGGAGGCACCCATGGGCTATTTTGAGGAAACATCCTGGCATTTGCCTGTAGTGATGTGGGAAAATTGTATAAATGCTATCTGAAGGTTAATACTAGGTGTTGTCATTTGGTAGAATGTATGTTGAATCTTGATTTGTTCTTGGCCAGGCCATCCAGATTCCCATTTTCCACAGTTTCTGAAAATTGCTTGAGGGGAATTTTGTGTCATTTCCTTCAAAATTTAATGGTTGAATTCCTTCCTCATTCATTGTTCTTGGTCAATTTTCAACCACAATAGTATCAAAGAACTATAAAGCTCCAGAAATAAAACCTTAACTCTTTTAAATCGTGGTTTCATTTATCTGTATCAGCTATGATGTTTTTTGTTATATAAATTTCCAAATAATGTAATGAGCATGCTGAGTGAGCAGTAGTGTTGAGGTAATCAGGCAGTCTCTGCTAGGCCCTGCCATCCAGATTTTGGTTTTCCATGGTTCCTCAAAATCACTTCAGATAAATGCAAGATCGTTTCTTCATAAGTGTTATTACTATTTTCTTTACTGCATGATGACATCTAATAATCACATTATGGGCAAGATGTAAAGCACTAACAAAAGATTAAATTATTTATAATATTTATGATAATGAATTCATTTGTATAATATACATGATAACTTTGCAGTGCCTTTAATAAATCACATAGGCTAGAGGAGCAATCACTAAAGGCTTTCTTGCAGTCCTTTATAGAATTATTTCTTTTTTGTTAGACCAGTATGTTTAGATGATATTTGGAACCAAAATTTTATTTTGCGAAAAAAAAATACTCAGCATATTTGCTTTGGAATAACACCTCTTGCATAAGTTTTGCTTGTCCTTTCTTTGAATTATTTCCTAATATATAGATTATGTTGTATTTCTCATTATTTTTTTTTTTTTTTAAGAATATGCTGGAAGATGTCAAACAAGAGAATTCAGAAATGGCGCCTGTAACTGATAGGTAAGGTGATTCCTTGTTATTAAACAATAAGCTATTGTTGTAGAAATTTATATTACTTTAAAATCTGATCATGACTTACCACACTCTGAAATATAGATCATTCTGCTTAACAAACATCCTTGTTCTGTTGTGAATAATTTACCTGTTGTAGGATCGTAATTTTTCACGGCGTTGAATATTAATATATTTTCCTCGGGCATCCAGCAGTGTAAGGATATCACATTTGCGGGACGTTTCGAAGGTGTCATTCTCTGCCTTCATTGTCAACCAATTAACTGTTTGTTTATTCAGCCGCTGCTACGGAAACGGTGGAAGACAAAAACCAACACAACGCGATTACGTCATCCGCTCATTCTGCTTGTTGCCGACGCGAAACTGTTTCAGCATTTTAATGGCCGGGTTCCAGGCCGCACTGAGTTGATAACCAGTGTCCCTTTTGACTAATAAATCAGTTAATCTTATTTCCACAGCCTCTGTAATAACGCTGGCCCAAAAATCTTTGACCTGGGCTAAGATGGTTGTTTTTTCAAATTCAAAAGTGTGACCCTCTTGTACACTATGTTCGGCCACCGCAGATTATTCTTCTTGCCCAAGGCAAACTTTTCTGGCGTGCTCTACACATCGCTGCACAATGCATCGCTGCGTCTGTCCAAGGTAGCCGCGGCCACATTCACATGGTATATAATATACACCAGGGGTTCGTAAACCTAGGTCATCTTTAACGGCTGCCGACCAAGTTACTAATTTTAGTGGGTGGTCTATAAATTGTCTTGACTCCGTGTTGTGATAGCAGTCTACCTATTTTGAAACTTAGGGCACCCACAAACGGCAGAAAGGCAAGGCCCTTGGTATCAATCTGATCTCTCCGTCGATTTTCCTTCTGTTTAAACGCACGAGTAATCTGTCCCTGATTATAATCCATTATTTAAAAATGTTTTCTGGAGATAGTCCAATTCACCCGCCAGGCTATGTTTGTCACAAATCCTTTGTGCTCTGTGTACCAAGGTAGTTAATACAGAGTTTCGTTGTGCCGGATGATGACAGCTGTTGGCATTTAAATATAAGTCGGTATGGGTAGGCATCCGATACACAGTGTGTCCCAGCGTACCATCGGCACGTTTAATAACAAGCACATCAAGAAACGGCAGGCAACCGTCCTCCTCCAATTCCATTGTGAACTGAATATTTTCATGGATAGAATTGAGATGCACAAGGAATTGGTCAAGACTGTTTCTGCCATGGGGCCAAATCACAAAGGTGTCATCGATATACCTATAAAAACACTTCGGCTGGAGTGGTGCGTGGTTTAGTGCCTCTTCTTCAAAAAAATCCATGAAGAAATCAGCAATTACAGGAGACAACGGCGAACCGATTGCTACACCATCCACTTGTTCGTAATATTCTCCTTCAAACTTAAAATAAGTGGTTGTCAACACATGATGGAAAATATCAATCATTTTTTGATCAAAATACCTCCTTAACAGATCTAAGTAGTCGACGAAGGGAACACGAGTAAAAAGAGAGACCACATCGAAGCTCACCATTAAATCACCAGGATCTAACTTCATGTTGTCTAAGATTTCCAAAAACTCGCTGGAATTTCGAATACTGCGATGAGCCTTCGCTACCAATGGGTTGAGAATATCTTTGAGGTATTTAGCCAAAAAGTACGTAGGGCTATCAATTGTACTTACAACAGGTCGCATAGGTACTCCTACTTTATGTACTTTTGGTAGACCGTACAACCTAGGGAGGAACAGGAGCACGGGGTTGGAGTCGTCTTTTTACTCTTGTTCCCTTGGTCGACTCCTTAGATCTGTTAAGGAGGTATTTTGATCAAAAATGATTGATATTTTCCACCATGTGTTGACAACCACTTATTTTAAGTTTGAAGGAGAATATTACGAACAAGTGGACGGTGTAGCAATGGGTTCGCCATTGTCTCCTGTCATTGCTGATTTCTTCATGGAATTTTTTGAAGAAGAGGCACTAAACCACGCACCACTCCAGCCGAAGTGTTTTTATAGGTATGTCGATGACACCTTTGTGATTAGGCCCCATGGCAGAAACAGTCTTGACCAATTCCTTGTGCATCTCAATTCTGTCCATGAAAATATTCAGTTCACAATGGAATTGGAGGAGGACGGTTGCCTGCCGTTTCTTGATGTGCTTGTTATTAAACGTGCCGATGGTACGCTGGGACACACTGTGTATCGGAAGCCTACCCATACTGACTTATATTTAAATGCCAACAGCTGTCATCATCTGGCACAACGAAACTCTGTATTAACTACCTTGGTACACAGAGCACAAAGGATTTGTGACAAACATAGCCTGGCGGGTGAATTGGACTATCTCCGGAAAACGTTTTTAAATAATGGTTATAATCAGGGACAGATTACTCGTGCGTTTAAACAGAAGGAAAATCGACTGGAGAGATCAGATTGATACCAAGGGCCTTGCCTTTCTGCCGTTTGTGGGTGCCCTAAGTTTCAAAATAGGTAGACTGCTATCACAACACGGAGTCAAGACAAGTTATAGACCACCCACTAAAATTAGTAACTTGGTCGGCAGCGTTAAAGATGACCTAGGTTTACGAACCCCTGGTGTATATTATATACCATGTGAATGTGGCCGCGGCTACATTGGACAGATGCAGCGATGCATTGTGCAGCGATGTGTAGAGCACGCCAGAAATGTTCGCCTTGGGCAAGAAGAAAAATCTGCGGTGGCCGAACATAGTGTGCAAGAGGGTCACACTTTTGAATTTGAAAAAAAAACAACTATCTTAGCCCGGGTCAAAGATTTTTGGGCCAGCGTTATTACAGAGGCTGTGGAAATAAGATTCACTGATTTATTAGTCAACAGGGACACTGGTTATCAACTCAGTGCGGCCTGGAACCCGGCCATTAAAATGTTGAAACAGTTTTGCGTCGGCAACAAGCAGAAGAGCGGATGACGTAATCGCGTTGTGTTGGTTTTTGTCTTACACCGTTTCCGTATCAGTGGCTGAATAAACAAACAGTTAATTGGTTGACAATGAAGGCAGAGATGGACGCCTTCGAAACGTCCCGCAAATGTGATATCCTTACACGGCTGTAAGCCCGAGAAAAATATATTAATAATTTACCTGTTGTTGATAAAACTCCGTACTAGAATAACAAGTATAAGATATTATGTTTTTCAAGGCACAAATAAAGTCAAATAATTGAATTTTATAGCATCATTAAAATAATTTAACTCACATGTCTTGTTGCGGATTAATTTGGTATTATCATATATACAAATAGCCATGTCCAAGTGGGAGAAAAAACATTTACCTTGTTGACTCGTGGTAACGCTCTCTCCTCACATTTGGGAGGGCAGGTGTTCTAATCCCATTCTGGCCATCAAGATTTTGGTTTCCTCTGTTTTTCGCAAACCACTCCAGGCAAATGCTATGGCCGAAATTCCTTTCCAATCCTTGTCACCAGTCCTTTTATGCCTCTAATGACCTCAATGTTGATGAGGTGTAAAGCCATAGTACAAAAAAAATGCTGGCTCCTTAATTTTTGTAACTTTTGTCAATTAAGTGCTATGATGCTGGAAAATTTCATTGCTTGTTAGAAACAAATTTCTTAATATATTAAGTAGTTAGCACACTGTTTTATGAATCATTACTAATTATTATTGACCTTTTAAATTCCAGTAGTATCTTATTTTCATAGAAATACAGAAATTTGACATTGATTAGCCCTACAAATAATTACATTTTTCACTTAATTATTTAGCCTTTTTATTTCATAGATCATTATTGTTTATCACATCTTACTTTATCCTTATAAGTATCCGATTCCCATGCTTCTCCTTTGTTTCTTTATTTTTATTTAGAAAATAACAACAAAAAACAAAAAAGGATAGATCACCCATTCGAAAAAACTGTAGCCTGGAGGTCCAAGAGTTATCTCTCAGGTACACCCAGCCTGTGCTATGTAATTAAACATTTAAGGAGCTAACATTCATCCCCATCCCTTCCCACTGGCTATAAAATATGCTCTCGCAGCATACTTTGTATTGCCCAGAGGGCATGACTATGATATAGGTATATGATTTTTCTGCATGCTGTGTGGATTCCTCTCAGTTTTATTGCTAGGTAGGCCATAGTAATCCTTGTCATCTGAGCCCAGGAACATATCATACATCAAGCAAGTATTCTGGAGATACCATTTGTATATTAACAGTGAGAAGATGATAGTGGCATTCCAGTGCCAATTAGATGAAATTGATATTTGGACAAAGATATAATTTCAACCTGTTACTATGACAAGGCCATGATACATTATTTCCGTGCGTACTAAGAAATGTGTGGGATGTAAGACTTGTACCTAATGCAAGGAGAGTTTCCCAGTTTAAATTTTACTTGAATGACATAGCCCTAAACATTGTGTTTTATGTGTTTGTGGAGTGTTAACTCCTCCCTTCGAGTATGGTGAGTGGTGGGTGTATATTATCTTTCATTTACATATACATATCGCCTCTCCTATTACATTTGTGCTGAGAAAGTCATAATGTAAATGATTTATTGTAAGACATGTCAGCCCTTATAGGGGTGTGAGAAATATTTTGCTTTTTGTGTATTTGTAAAATTGATAAAGCATCACAGTCAGTGATTTTATATTGGTAGAGGTTTTACTATCTATCTTATTGAAATATTTGATGACATATTTCAATAAACTAGATTGCAAAATTTCTACCTAAATAAAATCATTGACTGCTATACTTTATCAATTTTACAAATACACAAAAGGAAATGTTTTCCTCACACAATGTCCCTGGTTTTTATTTTATTTTAAATCAATGAGATAAACCATTCTATTATAGAAAGCGTAGTGAATACACACTATATAGCAAAAACTTGACTCGGAAAAATCTCTCATAACTTCTTGTCACCAAACAGCCATGAGACTTAGTCTCATCTTTAATAACTATTTTTTATTTTATTTCTTTAAGCTAATCATTTGTTCAAAGTAATTGGTAAAAAATGTCTTTTATATAACTTGACCAAGGCCACATATTTTTTTCCCCATGAGAGATTATAAAAGTTTTGCATGGATAATCCATGCAGCAAAATGTGCTTTAAATAGGCAATGTACAAAACAACTGATATATTTCATGAGCACTCATAGACAATACTCGATTCAGCTTTTTGACCTAGTTTTAAGGTTGGCAGAGTGGTATAATGGGGTTCCCTAATTGGAGTGTGGATTCGCATCTGAAACCTGATGAATCATCTTGAATACACGTTGGGTCTATGAAAGGTGACCAGCATATTTAGCAAAACTTTGCAAATTTGCCTCAGGTATCAACCATGTAATAACTGAATTCACTTGTATTTCATCCCTATTATATTTTTGATACAGCAGCGTCATCTCTCAGTATTTAACATATTTGAGATTGCATCTATTTCCAAAGACTCCAAGAAATTAAAGTACTGAATTTTATATTCCAAATATTCTGTTAGTTTCATTTAGTCTGCTACATGATAATGTCATGACTATATACTCACTCTCACTCATATACACACAGGCAAAGTCATCCACACAAACCATCTGACTCACCAAACCACACACTTTCAGACATCCACAAACACTTATGCCAAACACATTTCATCTCTAGCTCGTCCACATGCATCAACTTACATGGGCAGACATCCTCCTACATACTTAAACAACACATAAGCACTAACCAACTCATATATACCTGCACAAGACAACAGTCACTCACACACTAAAGAGATCACTCAAACATGCACCCAAACTCACATGCAGGAAAGGAACTGCATGTCCTATACTACATGGGCCACTTCAATATGTGTTTATTCTGACAAATATATAATCAGTTTCAATATTTCTTTAAATGAATTTATTACGTTTGACTTACTATTTAAAACACAATTTTGCAAGACATATAGTGAATTCTACTTAAAAGTAATTTGTTTACAATTTTATTTATTGAATTCAATTTTTTTCAATATAATCTAATGTAGGGAACAGTCAATAGCCCTCCCTCGACAATTCTGGTTTTGAAATAGATGTGATTAGCTTAAAGAACAATGGAGCTACTTAATACAGCAATTCTGTTAAATGCCCCATGAGATAAATTCTTCCAATGATGTGATTAAACATTTATGTTCGACCAATAGTATAGAAAGATTCTTGGGACATAATAATATACAAATGTTAATTTTGTGGTTACATAAGGTACTTTCAATTTTTTTCTCACTTGAGGCCTTACACCTCATCAAAGTCATTAGAGCCGAGAAATTCTGACAGAATGAATGAGAAGGTATTGAGCAATGGCATTTATGAAAGAACCGTCCTACCATTTTTCCAGAGTATTAATTTACAAAACCATAGAAAACCGAAATTTAAATGGCTCCTTGATGACTCGAATCTGTTTCCTCCTGAACACAAGGCCAGAGCATCACTACTCATCTACAATTCTTGGTACTCCCTTATAACATCGATTCAAGTAGTAAGTTTTTTCTGATTAACACTATCATTAATGATATTCATTGTTCTTCCTGTTGTCATCTCGCTTTTTACTTCAAAATTTAAATGCTTCTCCAACCAAGAGCTTATGTACTTGTAAACTGGTGTAATTGAACTCTGTTACTTGCTTGTAGTGGGTGCTCTTTGGTGAGAGTGGTGCAGGGTTTGAGTCCCACAGATGACACCTAGAGTTTGTTTGTGTTTCTGAGTGGATATTGATTGATTGTCTATTGGAAGTGATATCACTAAACTGTCCGATTATATCTTCTTGATATTTCTTCTTGTCAGGTTGATGGTCTTCTGTCTTGACACCAGGTAATTGTTGATAGAGCAGTATTACCAGAAGGTGTAAACAAAAAGCTATTGAAAACAACAAAAAGTCTGCCGTAGATGTTATATTTTTTATTAAAAAAGGCTGCATAAGTTCTTTGTGGCTTGTGTGTTATTACCCTGATATGGATTAGAAAGGTTTTACATAAAAAAAAACCAGAAGTTACATCAAAGTCCAGGTTTATTGCAATTACATATACACAGACAGTTTCACAAACACAGAATGTAATTCCTATTCCATGCAATATATTAGTCGCTATCCTAGCTTTGATGAATTTGGATGATTATGGCTGAAATGAGATAAGCGCTTAGATCAAATGTCACAACATGAGCTCTCAGCAAAGACTGCCTGAGTACATATGCACTCACGAGGAAGTGCTGACACGATATCACATGTAGGCACGGTGTTGCGTTGTGGCTGGCAAACTGCGGCCGCTAACAAGCTTAAATTCATTCCATAACACAAAATATTACAAGGGTTTATTTGGTCCCCTTACATTGGATTTATTCAAATTGGTTTAATTCAGTCTCTTTACATTGATGTAGCTTTCTATATGATCTACCAAACTTAAATACAATCCTCGCCGAGATTGCTAAATACTTTGTTGCTTTTCTCAGTTTCTGTTCAAAAATTCCTTTCCAGGAACAACAAAAATTCACTTGCAAAGCCAATTAGTCCTAATAGTACCAGTAGTTGTATGGCGTATCTGTATCCTGTTTACAGTCCTGAATCCCAGCATACTGTATCTCCAGTTGAGCCTTGTGGGTATCGTTGAGTCAGAAGTTGAGTAATGGCCATTTTTGGGTAATACAAGGTGGAAACAGGACTCCCATAAAATTTTCCATATTCTCAATATGTCCAAAAAGTGATCATGGTTTTTGATTATTTGTATAAACAATGGTGGCCTCTGTTTATCTTCTGACTTCAAATACACTTTGTTTTCAGTTTTATTTCCAATACCTTCCTGTACTTTTGTTTGTTGTATAGAATCAGCTCAATTTAAATGCCATAGAGATTGAGTGGCTTAGTTTCTGTTTGGTGCTGCATATTACAATGGAGACATGTATTATGATTTGCTAATGAGCTGCTTTGAAAAATGGTATATTTATTAACATAAAGTTCACAGAATTTTTATTGTTTTTATTCATACTTCCTGTGACATATAATCTATGTTGGTATAACTGTCTTTTATTTTTAATCTTTTATTTTTTCGGTTAAAATTTTTTCTCTATTTTTCCCCTTCTTTAGATCCTTGTTTAAAGCACCATCATTATCAGAACTAGTCTGTGCGTTCTGTGACATTTTTATCTTGGTTGCCTCTAACTAAACACGTGTTCAGCCATGTCTCAGCTGTTTCTGCCCCATTATATGATTGTACATTTAGCTCTGGAATATTCAAAGATGTGGTGAAACTACAGATTCATAAGTATACTAATAGAACTTCACAAAGAAGGTAAGATCACTAGTTCCTATTTATATTTTTGATTCAAGGTTTTTTGATTTCGGATTTTTTTTTTTAAACTGTGACTATCTCTTGCGTGTAAAATTTATGCACTATAACTAGAGTTATGTGTACCTGATTATATCACTTTAAGTAAATGACAAGTTATGTGACATCTTATAATTAATAACAAGAGATGATAATATATGCAATTGCCTTTGTAAATATTCGGTTGATTGTTGTGTGTGTGTGTGCTGTTATAAATTAAGAGCACTTCTGAAATATGAGGGTGAATCAATAATCAATTTACACTAGCTCACCGTGCGAGCACACTGTGTGTTGTGGCCAATGCAGAGCAAGCTGCAGAAACTGCCGACACATCCGATAGGGAGGCTGGTGTGGTATTTTGTCGTGTTGCATGCGCATAGTGAGCTAGGCTCAGTGATGCGTCAACTGTATGTTCACTCCAAATTGGAGGTGCCTACAACGATCAGATTTCTATGGGCTAAACAGCTCAATTGCCCTTCCATTCATCATGAAATCACAGCTTTATGTGGTGAGCATACAATTCCTTGGCCGCTTATTGTAATGTGGTGTAAGAAATTAGGGGCTGGACAAACAGATCACACGGATTAATATCACGACGGCAGGCCCACAATATTCCATACTGTTGCCAATATTAACTATATATATATATATGGGATAGTTAGGGAATCAGTGCATAACTTGCCAGCATATCAAACATTTTGCCTGGCACTGTGTTCTCCATCATTCACCAGCAACTTGGATTTTGTGAACTATGTCAAAGATAGGACCCACATGTGCTCACCAATGTTCACAAGGGACAATGTTTCCAATCGACACTGTCATTTTTGAAACGGTATTCTTTGGAGGGCAAAGAGTTTCTACAGCGAATCATCACACAGGTTGAAACGTGGGTCCACCACTTCACCCCTGAAACAAAGAGAACATTGATGGAATGGGTGCTCACTATCATGAAAGAACTCTGAGGTCCAACCCACAGCAGGAAGGTTTGGCGACTGTGTTCTTTACATGTAGTGTGTGGTGCATGTGAAATTTATGCCACAAGGCATGGAAATCAACTCGGCTTCATATAGTCAAATGTTGAACCAGTTGTGTAAGATAATTAAAGAAAAGTGACAAGTAAAATTGAGCATTAGTGTGATTTTGTTGCATGGTTATGCAATACCTCACATGACCCTATTTTTTCTATAGAACACTGGTGGCTTCTGTTGATCTTGCGACTTGAAATGCACATGTTTGAGTTTTATTTCCTGTAGTTTTGTTTGTTGCATGAAATCTGCTCATTTAAATCCCATACACAGTCATTGGCTTTTGTTTCTGTCTGATGCTGTATATTACAATACAGTCATGTGTTATGAGTTGTTAATGAGCTACTGTGAAAAAATGGTATATGAGGCGTATTTTTTAAGTAAGAACCAGTCGGCGATATCCTCTTAAAACTCACACGAATGAAATTGAGCGCTGCGCACACTATTCTGGCATCATATGAGCATGCGTAGACGCAGTTATCGCCAAGTTAGCGGCGTGTACACTTCGTGGTGAGCGATGGAAGCGTTTAAGACGATCTAGAATCCCGCCGCATGTGAAATAAGGTCAGTCATCAGGTTCTTGTCAGCAAGAAATGTGACACCGGCGGAAATTCATCGCCAGATCTGTCAAGTGTATGGCTCCAATACAATGAATGAAGGTAACGTTTTTAAGAGGGTAAGATTATTCAAGGAAGGTTGGGGGAATGTGCACAGTGAACATCTCTCGGGCCGGCCATCCGTAATCAACGACGATCTTGTGCGTGCAGTAGACAACAAAATTCGTGAAAACAGGCGTTTCACAATTTCCACACTGTCCTTTCATTTTCCACAAGTTTCAAGGTCCGTCCTCTACAACATTGTGTCGGAGAAATTGAATTACAGCAAGTTGTGCTCCAGCTGGGTTCCAAAGATGCTCTCTGAGGAACACAAAACTAAAGGGTGTGCTAATGCATTGATGTTTTTGACCAGATATCAAGAAGAAGGTGATGGATTTTTGCACCACATCATCACAGGAGACGAGACTTGGATGTCCCATCTCACCCCGGAATCGAAGCAGCAATCTATGGAGTGGCGGCACACAGCGTCTCCTAAGAAAGTGAAATTCAAGCAGACAATTTCAACACAGAAGATTATGGCTAGTGTGTTTTGGGACAGGCATGGTGTTTTGCTGGTGGAGTTCTTGCAGCAAGGAACAACAGTAAACGCAGCTGCGTATTGTCAAACTTAGAAGAAACCCAAAATAAACGGCGCGGCCTGCTGTTTGACGGAGTTCTGCTGCTTCACGACAATGCGAGACCGCATACTGCTGCTGCAACACAAACTTTGATCGACTCATTTCACTGGAAGCAATTGGATAATCCCCCTTACAGTCCAGACTTTGCGCGAAGTTATTTCCATCTCTTTTTGCACCTTAAGAGGTTCCTTGGCGGCAAGCGTTTCTACAAAGATGATGAAGTGAAACTTGCGATTCAGGAATGGTTTTCCACTCAGGCGGCAGACTTCTATGATGATGGTATACAAAAACTCATCTCACCGTATGACAAATGCTTGAATAATAATGGCAACTATGTGGAAAAGTACCTAAAAGGTTGTAGAATGTCATATTGAATAAATTACCAAAATATTTTTCATTGTTAAAAGTTTATTTCCAACCAGTTCTTACTTAAAAAAATACGCCTCGTATTTATTAATATAAAGATCTCAGGATTTTTTTTGCTTTAATCATATTTCATGTGACATATATTCAATATTGGTATAGTTGTCCATTATTGTTAATCCAATTTTTTTTATTTATTTTTTGGCAGTAAGTGAATTAAAATGTTTTCTCTATATTGTCTTTTAGATTCTTTTTTAAAGCACCATTATTATCAGAACTTGCCTGTGCGTTCTGTGCACAGACATTTTTATCTTGGTGCTCTCTAACAAAACACGTGTTCAGCCATGTCTCAGCTGTTTCTGCCCCGTTATATGATTCTGCACACAGCTCTGAGGAGTTCGAAGATACTGGGAAACTGCAGTTTCATAAGTTCACTAATAGAACTTCACAAAGAAGGTAAGATCACTAGTTTAATAGTTTTGAGTCAGGATTTTTTGATTACCTCTTGTGAGCAGAAGTTTTGCACTATAACCTGAGTTATTTTTATCTGATTATATCACTTCAAGTCAATGACAAGTTATGTGTGATCCTATGATTAATAATTAGAAATAAGAATATATGCAATTGCCTTTGTAAATATTGGTTTGATTGTTGTATGCGTGCTGTTATAAATTAAGAGCACTTCTGGAGTATGAGGGTGAATCAAAAAGTAATTTACTCTAGCTCACCATGAGAGCATGCTGTGTTTTGTGGCCTGATGCAGAGAAAGCTGCAGAAACTGCCGACACATCCGACAGGGAGACTGGTGTGGTATTCTGTTGTGTTGTGTGTGCAGAGCGGGATAGGTTCAATGACGTGTCAATTGGGTGTTCACTCCAAAGTACAGGTCCGTACAACCATCAGATTACTACAGGATAACCTGCTCAATTGCACTTATATTCATCGTGAAATCACTGCTGTGTATGGTGAGCATGCTATTCGTTGGCCACATATTGTAAAGTGGTGTAAGCAAGTTGGGGCTGGATACACAGATCTCACAGACGAATATTATGTAGGTAGGCTCACAACGTCCCATACTGTTACCAATGTTGACTGTTTAGGTTGGATAATTAGAGAGAATCGGCACATAACACTGCAGATAATTGCCAGCATGCTGAGCTCTTTGTATGGCAGTGTGTTCTCCATTGTTCACCAGCACCTTGGATTTTGTGAACTGTTTCATAGATGGGTCACACATGTGCTCACCGATGTTCATAAGGGACAACATTTCCAATTGTCACTGGCATTTTTAAAGTGGTATTCTGTGGAGGGCAATAAGTTTCTGCAGCAAATCACCCTAGAGAATGAAATGTGGCTCCACCCCTGAAACAATGAGAAGATTGATGGAATGGCTGCACAACACCACGAAAGAATGCTGATGTCCAACATGCAGCAGGTAGAGTTTCCAACTATGTTCTTTGACATGGATAGTGTGGTGCTTGTGAAATTTATGCCGAAAGGCACAATAATCAACTTGGCTTCTTATAGTCAAATGTTGAATCAGTTGGGTAAGGCAATTAAACAAAAACGACAGGGAAAATTGAGCATTAGTGTGATTTTGTTGCACTATAATGCAACACGTTACACGGCCCACCAAACAACCTAACTTATGCAGTGATTCAAGTGGGAGGTATGGTAACATTCCTCCATATAGTCCAGACTTAACGCCTTGCGATTATTATGTGTTCAGAAAGCTCAGTCGAAACAATGAGATACTGGAAGCAGCTGTCTCCAGGTATTTACATAGTGCTGGTGGTGGTTTCTATTCATCTGGAATCGAAAAGTGAGTTTACTATTTTGAGAAATGTTTACAGTCTCTTGGGGACTATGTGGAAAAAAGAACTTACATTGTATACTGTCTCCGTGTTGCCTATATATACCTTACAATTTGGCATCTACAAATTAAAAGGCAGCATTTGGATATATTATATTGTTTTAGGATGATCCAGTATCCTTTGGATTATGAAGCAATTTGGCGAGTTTCCAGTATAACTTATTGAGGGATAGCGATTCTAAAGTTATCAATGACACCTCCACAGAATATTATCAATATTGTTTTTAGAACTGTGTGGAGTAAATTATGAGTAGATATTGAGAAATTACAAGTCTGCTAACAAAGCTAAACATATCGAAAAATTATATTAAAATTGTTAATTGTATGATATAAAAATAAACATGTTTAAAGCAAATGGTATAATTAAGTGGAAAAATTTCTCTTGTATGTGTACTAGTTTATTTTCCAGCATTGTAATATAGGATTATGTTGTGTCTGAAATTAATACTGTCATTTTTTAATTTGTTCTTTTAAGTGAGATTTTTGTGAAGTTGATAGTTTCAAGTAATATTTTGCAACCTTTTTATGGTGTTTGATTTATAAATTGTAGAGAATTTTTATAAGATTAATTGTTGGTGGCAAAGTGTTGTTTGGAAAGTGATAATGAAATTTTTGGGAGTTAGTTAAAACGAATTCTGAATGTGTTTGATTTAGAATGTTTTAATCAGTTTTCACTTTAGAATAAATCATTGGTGATAGTTTTTAGATAATTTGTTTGCTGAGCATTGTTTGTCTGGCTTACAATTTAAGCATCTGGCCTGACATTTAAGAGTATGTTCGTTTGAATCCATGTCTGGTTTTCAAGAGTTGGGATTTCCATGATTTCCACAAATTATTCTAAGCTTATGGGAGAATCATTCCTGTAAATAGTTGTGGCCTAATTCCTTTGCTTTTCTTTCCTCCAATCATTCCAATCTCTAATAAGCTCGACTTGGGCAAGGCATAAAGGAGTAAGCAAAAAAGTGGTTTCTTTGCCTATTACTGATAAACCAATTAACTATCAGTCTTGTATTATAAACTTAAATTTAAATGTATTACTACTTGTTCTGGTCCACCATTTAATATCCTAGTGTGCACTTAGAATCCAGATGACTAGATCAGCTCATTGTAATTTAATCGTTGGATGCTCCTGAACACAATAATTGCACTTAAAATTATCAGTTACAGTTATTACTGGTTGGCGCTGTTTGAACGCCTTGCTTGGCTCTACGGGTTTGATACTTGGCATATGTTGTCCAATTATTAATCAGGTTTGTACTTAGAGACCTAAATTAAAATATATTACTGCTTGATCAGCCCATGAGATTGAAACCCAGTGATGTTATGACTAATATCTGATAACAGTTTCTAGTCTTTGATTGAATATCTAGAATAGGCAATTTGGAGCATATCACAATAGTTTGATAGTCAGATGATGATATGTTATTTCAAAGAATTTTTAATGTTTCCACACAAAATTGTATTTGTAACACCATTTGATGATATTATCACATAATTGTCTGACAGATGCCTAGTCAAACGTTATATTCAGAACTAAAATCCCATTTCCAAAGTTGTGTTTGTAAAAGTTCCAGCTTATGAGAGTACGAGTTAGGAGTCACCGAATTCAGCAAGTAGAATGCGAGGACTATGTACTCAATATAATACTTACAGTTTCTTCACTAAAGGCTCTTGACTATCCCTGTTTGGTTCTACTACTATAAGACTATCAGGATAATGATTTTGTACGGTGCAACCTGTCCCATAGTGAGGCGAAGGGTAAAAATGGAAACTGCCACAGGAAAAATTAACCACAAATATCCCTCCACTTATGTTATCCTCATTTTACAATCATTTACTTGTGTGAGTCAAAAATATCTAATACTAATAGTGTGGGAGACACCCCCTAGATACAGGATATTCTATGAGGCATCTCTGTTTGTTTTGGAATTTTGTACTTAGTAACTTCAAGCTTTGAAATAAAAGATACCTTGTATCAGCTGCAATAACATTACTGTCAACAAGACTAAAATCTCATTATAATGTACTTAACCATTTTATTTTTTATTTCTGTCCATTATACTTTTTCAAAATACTTTTATAATGCCATACTGCAAATAGTAGACCAGATTTGAACCTACAGTCATGATTTACACAATTTTAGTTGCATGACCATTCAAGAGAGCACAGACTTCTATATTATAAAAAAAAAAAAAAAAAAAAACTGTAGACAAGACAGATTTTACTGCACACTAGCAACTCCATATATTATTAGAAGATTGTTTATTTTCCAATGAGTGATAACAACTCTGAGTTTGTTTTTCTTACTGGTCTGTATTTATATTATTATGGTTGTTTCAATTCTCTTCCTATTGTCAGATTCATCTATACTTTAAGAAATATATATTTTTTTCATTCTTACATATTTTCAATTAAAATCATCTCTGTATACTGCTTGTTAGTAGAATATATATGATTGCTGGTTTATAATTTTTAATCACAATGACTCCAAATCTATTATTATGTTTGGTTTTGATTACAGTACAACTCTGATTACTGTAAAAAAAAAAAAAATAAAAAAAAAACTTAGTGTTCAAACAGAGGTTCCTAATTCAGTATTAACTTAACCCTTTCGCGGGCAAAATAGTTCTGGCAGCCTAACAAACCAAATTAATCTTTAAAACTATTTAGAACTGTCTTCTTAATATTATGGAGAAGAGAGTCCAAGTTTCTCCCTTTGTATTTGCCTGTACGAGGAGGTGGGAAGTAGTCTTCCCACGGGCACTTCTGGGAAGTAGTAAAAAAGTTCGTTTTTTATCAATTTTCTTTTTATTTTTTGACATAAAATACATAATATATACACAAATATGCTCTTTTAACTTCCCATGTAATTTTCTGAAGCAGGTTTTACTGCATAAAGGTAAATCACATGTTGTACACATTTACCTAGTGCATTTTTCAGTACCTTTAGTTCTGCAATTTCTGCACTTCTGTAAGTGTTACTTACAATTGGTTGATGTGTCCCTACACCTATCAATCTTACATCATCTGTGACTTTCCCTCCTTTTGCCAGAAATACTGGCTTGCAGCCATACTGTTTTCTACAAGAAAATCCTGCAATCAACTGCCTGTCAAGGTGAAGCCTGTATGTCAGTTGATCATAATTACCGGAATTTCTTTTGTTTTGTTTCCATAAAAGCTGTTTATTATTGCTAGATCCAATAAAAACTAGAAGATCCTGTGCCATCACTCGAAAGAACGCATTCCTACTGCATATCGTTCCCTTAGCTGGTCAGATCTGTCCACACCTCCCATAATTTTGATTAACAATCCACCACTAATTTGTTTTTGATATTGTGAAAATGCGAAGTCACTTCCCCATTCCTCATTACTTTCTTCCGAATCTGAGTACTCTCCACTAGTATTTGGAATTGCAGGCTTACTTATATAAATATCTGTGTCTGTAACTACATTCTCAGATTTACTGTTTCTATCCATGTGTGAATCATCCAAAGCATTCAGTTCCTCTGGAGGTTCACTCCACATGAGAATCATCATGAAAATAATATATCATACACCACATCTTGATCCCTTGGGTTATTCAGGTAGAAGTATTCAGACATCTGAATGTGTAATAAGCAAATAAATAAAATGTATGATAGCATACAAGGCAGGAAATATGTCACTATTATTCAAATGTGTGCCACTATAATTATAATATGAAGTGTTAGGGCCACAGCAATAAATATTTGTACATGAATTATCAAATAATAGGTTAGGTTCACAAACAGAACATCGATATATAATTATATTTGATATATATAAACTCTGTTCAGTGCAAATATTCCCAACAAGTTATTGAGCTTCTTCAAGTAATACTAACAACGGACAGTGCCGTGGGAAGATTACTTCCCACTCGAAAAAATTAACTTTACAAATAACATGTACAATATTTTTTTGTGTGCAACACTTGAGAATATTGCTAAGGTACGTAATTACATAAATAGTATTCAGAATTTGTTAATGCTTTCCTTTAATAACAATTTATACGAAAAAAACAGAAATTTCGTCCAACACAGCTGGGAAATGGACGCAAATTTCCTATTGATCATCAAGAAATTTGCGTTGCACAGACCACAATGTAAAACTGCACCATATAGCTACATTAACATGTTTCTTCAAGCTTCTGGCAGATGGCAGCACTTGTCAGAGGTGGTAAATGCGCTTCCCTCAAAAGCTTTACTTGAATTTGTCGAGTGGGAAGAAGGTTTCCCACCGCCCATGAAAGGGTTAACCTATACAACATCAAGTTTCCTCTATAAATGACCATAAAAGTTTTGTATGGATAATACAAGTGGCAGAATGAATAATTATTATGCTTTAAATATTGTCAATAAAAAGGGTTTGGTAATTTTATGAGTGCCTATAATTTTTACTTAGTGGTCAGGTAGGGCAAATGGTCTAACATGCATAGATAAAATCTTAGTTCTCTAATTGGTCTGTGAATTCAAATCCTACACCTGATTATTATTACTTTTATTATTATTAATGAACATAGGTTAGCATTGCCTCGCATATTTAGCAATACAGCATGACCCCAAATTGCTCATGCCTTGGCTAGGGTATAAATGCCAGCGCAGTGGTTCTCAGTTACTTTCTTTTGTGATTACATGTTGCTTGAGAATGGTTTAATTGAAAAACTTTACCTTTAGATTAGTATCAGACTAATCTCCTTGCAAGGTCATATGTGGTTTTGTTGTTGGTGGGGCTTTAGATTAATTATCACTTATCACTTATAAATAAAACGTTCGGTTTGCCGTGCGGTCGCCAATCTGCTGATCTTTACTAATTGGATAAACTAGAATTGTAGTCACAGAAAACAAGTAAGGAACTACTGAGAAATACACCAACGTTTCTGCTTTCACAGTTCACTCAAATTTATTCATCTGAAACTACAAATCTCTAAGCAAGCCAGCAGATACTAAAAACTAATCTTATTCTCTGAAGAATGCAGATTGGAGGATAATCAAGGTTTGAAACATTTAGTACAAGCCCCGTAATTAATTATTACACAATCGACATGATCCAAATCAACAGCGGTTCACCATACACAGTTTATGTGAAACCATTTCATTCAGAATAACCTTCATAGTCCACAAAATGCCTCAAGAATGTCCACACAGTGTTTTATACCTCGGAACATCGGTTAAGTGACACACACTCACGCTCGCAGCCGCGGCATATTAGCTCCCGCTGCCCGTAACTTACTCGACCGTCGCCAATACAAGACTGTTCCAAAGCACGCTAAATAATCGCTCAACACCAAAGACATTATATCTACCTCTCAGATCACAATCCACACCAAAAATATATCTGTAATTTCCACGGTTATGTTACACTCCCTACCTAACACCATGTGATAATTGATCTGGTTTCAGATAAAATTGATCAATTATCAAAAAAAAACTGTTATGTCACACTCCCACGGTTGGAATGTGGCGAAAGTCGGCATTGAAAAAGGTACCGACTTTCGTGATCACAGACCACTTCTGTTAACATTTACATAGAAACATGGGGCACATACCAATACATCATACCAAACATAACGCTAAGTCTGCGTGGCTGCTTGCTTACCCTTACACTAACAAAAGCAAATACATATTAAGTTCAACAAACATATAAGAAAATATTACACACAAGACAAATCAGAAACAATAAACATAAGAAAAGAAAAAAAACCACAGAACACAAAATAGACAAAAAAAAACATGAATTGGTATTCAATTGCAAGTTGACAACTTGCTGTCAGATGCATCGCTTTCAATGTAAACACCAGCTACACACAGGTCAATGACCTGTACACCTTTCTGCTCTAAGCATCACATCACACGCGTCCCTTCACTCACTTTACCACACTTCGGGCTGCTATATTGCTGTTCGCGCCTTCGAAGGTAAGGGAAAAGTAGGGGTTATAGTAGTACAGAGATTATCTCTCAGAAAAAGGATTGATAATTGAAAAAAACATAGAAATAACAGGATAGGATTACTTTTTTCTGTCTGGTCACAATCGGGTAACTCAACACTTGTTTGCCCACGCTCATTAGTTTTCCAACGTATGAATTTTCTGTCAATTTTATTCTCCTTATTAGTTTTCCACCGTATGAATTTTCTGTCGATTTCATTTTCCTTATTAATTTTCCACCGTATGAATTTCCTGTCAATTTTACCTTCTTCATTTACAAATTGGAAAGGTTTTGGTCTACCAGTTACTTCTTCATATCTTCCGCCATCGAAAATGACTGATTCAGCTAAATTATTGCTTCCGAGTGAGTAACCTAACTCGCTCGCTCGTTTTTCCGTGCTCGCCAGTGTTGCGGCGGTCAAAACTTTTGCGGCACAGGTTCCAACAGTGCTCCGGTATATGCTAGTACGCGCCGACTGTCGGCCACTGCTCCCGCTCCCGTCCCTATTGTCAAAGCCATATGGCTGTCGTACTTCTTTGATTCTATCCAACCTTACTTCTCCCGTATTTCCAGATAAAAATCCGTCCACTTCAATTTTTATAACTTCATTCTCCCGTAATTTAGCCTTCTCCTTCGCAAGGGTATCACAAAAACTTCCATCTGCTACCTCAAAAATTTTCTCCTGTATATTTTCTTCCACAAACTCCCCTTGACATTCTCGAACATCTGTTTCTACAGCCCTAACCACTTTATTATTTGTCTCACCTTCATCCTTCAAGACATCCCCTAATACAGTATCAAACAAAAAAACATCCTCCTGAATTTTCTTCTTTCTTAATCCTTTACTATTTGTCTGTGAAATTACATCGACATTCGGCCTCTTAATCTGTTCTGTTAACTCGGAAATTTGGGGGACCAGCTTGGTACCATAATCGTCCAATTTGGAATCAAATTTATTAATAAGGGAATCAAATTTAGAATTAAGTTTATCATAAAAGTCCCTAAGGGTTTCCAATTGGACATCAAGTTTATTATTTAGGGTTTGAAATTTGGAATGAAGTTTATCATTAGAGTCCTTAAAGGTTTCAAATTTGGAATCAAATTTAAAATCCAAACTATCATTTAGGGTTTGAAATTTGGAATCAAACTTCGAATCAATATTCTCGTTTAGGGTTCCAAATTCGGAACGAAGTTTATCATGAGAGTCCTTAAGGGTTTCAAATTTGGAATCAAGCTTAGAACCAAGTTTATCATAAGAGTCCCTAAGGGTTTCCATCAACCTAGCCAGCATTTCAGCCAATTTTGGCTCCGTCTCTTCCCCCATTTCAGTAAGTTTCTATTACAAATCCAACGGGAAAATCCAATTATGATAATATCTCAGTTGCTTTACTTCCCCCCTTCAATTCACAGCAAATAAAATCAACACAACGCTGCTATTCATGAAACTCAATCACCATATCAGAATTAAATGCATGCGAACTAAAACCAACTACTTGTGCTGCGTCAACATGCGGTAAGTGTCACCAGAATGACAAAGGAATGGGCGAAAAGGAGAGAAAAACTCAACTCGGTTTTCCTTCCTGTGTGTGACTCGAAATTACAGGAAAAAAAATTAAAGGAACGGAACAGATAGGAAAAGACGCTTCGCAGCAGCTCCCACTTAGCTTTGGTGTCTTCACTGTCGGCTGCTCGGGTCGGCTGCTCCCGCTCGGCTTCTTTCGGCTGGTCACGGGTTGGCTCGGGTCAGCTGCTCCGGCTCGGCTTCCTTCGGCTGGTCCCGGACACCCTCGTGTCCGCGTAGGCATCGGCCGCCTGTCGTCTGCTCTCGGCTCCGCTCGGAAATGCTCGTCGAGTTAATGCGTCACCTCCACTGGTCTCAGAGTAGATTATCTTCGCTCGCCGTCTTTGACTCACTGGCTCGTGTCGTTGTAGTGTTATATCTTCCACTTTGACTATTGTCGTCTTCGCGCCTAATTGTCACCTTATTCCCACTTCGCCGTAATTTATCCTTTGTCCTCTTTATCCTCGTGTGTATGCTCGGGAATTGAAAGTTAATTTCTCCTCCAGATGCCTATTTAACAACACGTCCTGTCACTGAGGCGCCATGCAAGGTCATACATGGTTTGTTGTTGGGGCTTTAGATTAATTATCACTTATCACTTATAAATAAAACGTTCGGTTTGCCGTGCGGTCGCCAATCTGCTGATCTTTACTAATTGGATAAACTAGTTGAATTGTAGTCACAGAAAACAAGTAAGGAACTACTGAGAAATACACCAACGTTTCTGCTTTCACAGTTCACTCAAATTTATTCATCTGAAACTACAAATCTCTAAGCAAGCCAGCAGATACTAAAAACTAATCTTCTTCTCCGAAGAATGCAGATTCGAGGATAATCAAGGTTTGAAACATTTAGTACAAGCCCCGTAATTAATTATTACACAATCGACATGATCCAAATCAACAGCGGTTCACCATACACAGTTTATGTGAAACCATTTCATTCAGAATAACCTTCATAGTCCACAAAATGCCTCAAGAATGTCCACACAGTGTTTTATACCTCGGAACATCGGTTAAGTGACACACACACACGCTCGCAGCCGCGGCAAATTAGCTCCCGCTGGCCGTAACTTACTCGACCGTCGCCAATACAAGACTGTTCCAAAGCACGCTAAATAATCGCTCAACACCAAAGACATTATATCTACCTCTCAGATCACAATCCACACCAAAAATATATCCGTAATTTCCACGGTTATGTTACATACTCCTATATCAATCATTCAAAAACAGAATTCACGAATACTTCATCCTTATTCTATTTTTCACAGAGTGGCCTCCTGACTGCCTGACTAGAATGTTACTTTTTAGTTGGATTAAAATAGTAAATATTTTTTGTGGATATTGGTATTTTTTATTCCTGTTTTCTTTTTTTACTGGGCTGGGCTTCAAAATATAAATGTTTAACAAACTGAGAACTACCTGAGAACTGAGAAGTACCTGCATACTGGATTTCTGCAAGTAGGTTTAGATTCAGTCTTTATATTGGGATTTTGATATACCTTTTATTAAGAGGTAGCAAACTCATTCTAACGCAAGCATAACTCTCACTATGACTAATAAATACTACATTGCTGTTGTTCTTAGTTTATGTTCAAAAATTTCCTACCATTAACAATAACAATACACTCGCAAATGTGCTACAATAAGTTCCAGTGTTATTTATGCCATTTCCAGTCCTGTATCCTATCATACTGGAACACAAATCAAGCCTTGTGGATACCCTTTGTTCAGAAGATCAGTGACGAACATTTTCTAACATCTCAAGGTACCAACAAGAACCCCTTAATATTAGCTATGCTTACAACATTTCAAAAAAAAAAAAAAAAAAAAAAAAGGGATCACTGCATAACACTACATATTACAATCGAGACTGGCGTGGTTATAAGTATATCATAAGTTAGTATGAAAAAAGGTATACTTGTTTAGATGAATATCTCAGAATTTCAATTGTTTTAATCATATTTTATATGTCATGATATATGCTAAGTTGATATACTTGTCTATTAATTTTAATTAATATTTTGTTTTAAGTAAACTAAAATTCTATTAACTATTTGTTTCAGATCCTTGTTTAAAGCACCATCATTATCAGAACTTGCCTGTGCATTCTGTGCACAGACATTTTTATCTTGGTGCTCTCTAACAAAACATGTCTTCTATTATGTCTCAGCTGTTTCTGCCCCTTTGTACATTTGTACACACTGCAATATGATATTTAAATATGAGGTGAAACTGCAAATACATAAATACACTAGCAGCACATCACAAAGCAGGTAAGGGTAGGACTTCTTATTTTATACTTATGCTGCGATAATTCTTAAAATTTTGTAATAGGTTAATTTCTTGTGCCAATATGCAGTTGTATTAGTGACTATGATGTTGGCTGTTGTAGCTGTGCTGTTATAAATTTAGACCTATCTGATATATCTTCCAAGACTAATGCAAAAACAGCTTCCCTTACATCTGTCTTCATTGTTGCCTCGGCATCTGTGACTAACTGGTCTTGGTTAGTAACATTTTCCAACAACCAAAGTTTTATTTTTATTAAATAATGTTTAGTGTATTAGTAGGTAAGATGTGGCCATAATATTTTATCTCTCTTCTGTAGTAGTTTTAAGTCAGCCATAGAAAGGTTAATTCCTATAACTGCCATTATGTTTGCAATATTCCCATCACATTTTGCAATTCGCAAGTTATTTGTTCACTTTTAAGCAACAATCTGAATTAAGTATTTATGTTAATAGTAATACACATAAAACCCATACTGTTATTTATTTTGATAAATCTGAAAATTAATCATAAACTAACATAAAATTAGATTTTCTAGTATCCAGTTTCAATATAGCTTTACATACCATTGTGACTCTTTAGTCTTGGAAATTTGTATACTCCATATGAAAAAATGCCTACTTTAGAAATATGGTTGCTATATCAAAGGCTATGTTTTAATAGAGTAACTAAAGTTATTATTTGAAAGAAGCAGTACTTTGGCCTGTATGGATAATCAGTGTTTGTCTGGTAATTATAAACCAAAAGTACTCCAACAGCAGTGTGCCTATACTGAGTAGCAATTCCATTCATATGTGAATTAAAACTTAAGGTTTAATGTTTTGATTTTGAGTATGGTGTACCATTTCAGACTGATGATATGTTGACCTACATCTCAAGGATGGTTACTAAATAATTAGTTTTTATTTATTAAAAAAAAACACATTTGTTTTGTATTGTTCATAATTTTGTTGTTGACAGGTCCAGTATAATTTAGTAAAGTTTCATAGATGTTAATATTTATGTACTGGAGGATAAGTAAGAGATTTTATTTGATATTACATAGATTTCTATATTTGTAATCTTAGAAGTAGTTACTTGATAGATATAGTTTTGTTTTCATATATATCACCATAACATATTGGATAATAAATAAATTTGTCTACAATATGTTTTTTCAGTGTCCAGTTACATATGTGTAAGTTTTCAATAAATTGGTGACAAAATATCACATAATTGAATAGCAGTATAGTTCATGCTCTGGTGGCAGTTGCTCTACTTATCTACTTAGTTACCCATTTATTGCTGTTATTTTTTGTTATCATGTTATATACTTCCAGTTTTAAATTCTTGCACGTGTCTACTCTTGCCAATAGTAGATATTAATTTAAAATTCCTTCAGAAGTATTTGTTAAATATTACACCAGTCCCCTAGGTAATTTATGCCTATCCCTGACTTCCTTACCAATGAAAGAAAATTTCCCCACTCCCTTAAACATAGAATTGAGGGCCAGTTTGTGGCCATAGTTACCCTTTCCTTTCCATACACTGCTCCTAATTCTACAACCAATAGCTTTCCAAGCTGCATCATCGAAATATATATGCCTTAAACAATTCCATTTTTCTCTTAACTCTTCCAGAATGGCTCCCAATCCAGCTGTATTATCATATCAGTTACTGCCTGGCTCCTGTGGCAATTTCCTTAATAAAATCCAGCTGCTTACATTGTAATGCCCTGCAACTCTTGTAATTGGCACTCAAAATATGGGAACCAGACTACACTACTCAAACAATAGTCTGGGAAATCTTTTCTAACCTATCATGTACTCTTAGATTTTTTTTTCATAAAATCAATAAAGACATTTCAAAATCAATATATATCTGATCGAACATAATATTTCTTGAATATAAAGAAATAATTGTTTAATAAACATATTTGAAGGCTCACTTTACCTTGTCACAGTGAACTACTTGTACACACAAAGTCTGTTTACTCTGCAGCCTCCACTCCTTGTATTTTACAAAAAAGAATATTCACTTTGAAATTTTTGTATATACCTTCCAAAACAAAATCATAGTCTCAACCATAGGAAGTTTCCAATGTCTCACTGAGGTTGTCTTCAAATGTTCTCAAGTGGCAATTTTTTTATCTATCAGATCTGTGTTGTTGCTCACTTCTCAGTATGGTTTGGCTTGCTACGTGATTGGGTCTCTGTTATTGTTCCTGGGATTAAAGGGATTCAAATGGTAGATGTCTTGGCCTACAGTGTCTGTCTGTTACCACACAGATTCAAAAATTATGTTTGTATTTACTAGTCCATACATGAACATTTTATTCATTCAATATTTTTATTTATAGTAGTTATTACTATCAACATTTGGTTCCACTAGATTAATTAGTTAGTAATATTAGTAATTTACTTGAAAAATAATTTTGCTTAAAAAATAGGTTCTTACCCGATAGTTAATGTTACTTATGGTGAGTTAACTCAAACGTCATATTTTTTCACCATATTTATGGTAATAAATAACATAAAAAATTTCTATCTTAGTTACCAGACACTTTATTGTATAGATTACTGTTGTTTATTGTTCCTAAAGAAATGGTTGATTTCCTGATATAAATTATGAATAAACAGGGTTCAGTTTCTTGTTTCTAATATTAACATTTTTTGTGAGCTAATTGTTTTATAAGAAGCCATATTAATTTGTTTATAAGTTCTATCTTTATAATAATATTTCATTAGTGTTTAAAAAATAATGCAGTATTCTTAGTATTTATTCCTTTTTTAACTCTCTTTTCTTTTTACTATTTAACAGAATTTGATTCTTTAATGCTGAAGTATATAAACAATTCATATAGCAATTTTTAAGAAATATTCTCTATACTACCACATCATATCAGATGTGGTTATTTTTGTGCCCCTAGGTGTCATCCTGAATGTCAAAGCAACAGTCACACCAACATGCAGAAACAAACTGTAGCTGAACAACTAAGAACCGGCCCAGTAGTACATCAGGCCATTTATTATGGTAAACGCCCATTTTCTAGTAATAACTGTGGAAAATCTTTTACAATGTCCAGGAATCTTAAAAATCATCACAGGACTCAATTAGGTGAACGCCCATTTTCATGCAAAGTTTGTGGCAAAGCTTTTACAACGTTTTGGAATCTTAAGAAACATCATAGTGTTCATACAGGCGAATGCCCATTTTCTTGTAATATTTGTGGAAAATCTTTTATAGATTCTAGACAACTTAAGAATCATCAATCGGTTCATTCAGGTGAACGCCCATTTTCTTGTGAAAATTGTGGAAAATCTTTTATAAATTCTAGAAATCTTAAGAATCATCAATCGATTCATTTAGGTCAACGCCCGTTTTGTTGTGAAGTTTGTGGAAAGTCTTTTACAACATTTACGAAACGTAACAGGCATCGGAGGATTCATTCAGGTGAACGCCCATATGCTTGTGAAGATTGTGGAAAATCGTTTACAACGTCTACAGATCTTAAGATTCATCATAGGATTCATTCAGGCGAACGGCCATTTTCTTGCGAGATTTGTGGAAAATCGTTTTCACGTTCTGGTAATCTTAATGTTCATAAGTGGATTCATTCAGTCGACCGCCCATTTTCTTGTGAAGTTTGTGGAAAATCTTTTATAGAGTCTAGAAAACTTAATAATCATAAATCGATTCATACAGGTGAACGCCCGTTTTGTTGTGAAGTTTGTGGAAAGACTTCTAGAACTTTTCGGAACCATAACAGACATAAGAGGATTCATTCAGATGAACGCCCATTTTCTTGCTAACTTTGTGGAATATTTTTTAGAGTGTTATATAGTCTTAGAAATCATCAGAAAATTCTTTTAGTTTGATATTAAATTGTGTGTCTAGCTTGAGAAGTTTCTGTAATAAAGTGTGTAAGTTTTCAGAGTAACTAGTGGATTCATGCTGATAAACACCCATATTGTTTTGGAAATTTGTAACCGAATCTGTCAATTGTTCGGTGCACCAGAAAGATTCATTAGGATGAATAGGCACTTTTTGGTTGTGTTTGAAGAAATGTTTCACCAAGTCTAAGTATCATTTAATTTACCAGGGTATTTTTTATGGGTGATTGTCGATTTTTATGTTGGCTGTAGATATTAAAACATATTGGATAATAATTTGTATTAACTTCATTCTTACACAATACTTCTATATTTTCAATGTAAATGTTTCTAGCAATGCTTCAAAACAGAGATACTTTGTAGTTTTTATTCTCATAAAACAATTGTGATAGCTGCATTAAACAATAGTGCTAATAATATTATTCCTAATACTTATTAACATATATGCATTATTGCTGATGAGATATTTTAGTCTGTCACTCACTATTGTGTTTCAGATGCCAGAGTGCATTATGACATATATTAAAATACTCTTGTGCCCATACCTTTAATGCAGCTAAACTTAATGTCTAACTTTCCTGTAGAGTATGGAATAGGTTTGTAGCTCACTTGTATTATTTTTGTACATTATTATTTAGATTTATAAGTGAGCTAGTAAATTTCATTTAAAATGTAAGGCAACTCATTTAAAAGGTATTTGGTACAATTATTGCATTACTTTTTATTTATTTACAAATATTGAAATATGAGTATAAGTTTGGTGGGTTATATATATTACAGTAGTAGGTTATATAAACTTTTTTAAAATTAAATTATTGCCTTCAAGTATTATCTGTTGAGTTTCTCATTAATATTATCTTTGAACAGAGAATATAGACATTATTGCAACTATGCCGTACTTTGGAATATAGCCCAGTATCATTTTCTGCTTGGCCATTTTCCAATGTTAACAAGGGTTCATCAATAAACTGCATTGTTCCTTTGTATCCTCACCAATAGATGGAAAGTAATTTGCACTTGTTGCCTGTCTGTTCTGTTTGAAGGTTATCATTAAAATTATTTGATTTTAAATGAATATGAGTCATATTTGCATCATTTACTTGTTTTAGTTAGTTTTAGTGACCCTAACAAGTTCTGTTAATGATGAATAAATGAGAAAACATCTATTAAAAGGTACAAGTAGAAGATCCTTCTATGCTTGAGGTATTACAGAAAATAATTCTTACTTTCAAAGTCGTAATTTTTTAATAATGTATTAAATGGTACTGACTATATATGCTACGTAAGAAAAATCAGTGGATTTATATTTTTTTTACTGCAGTTGTGTCATCTTTATCTCTACATTATGAGAGAATGATTCTTTATCATACTTAGAAGACTTCTATGATTTATTGATTGTATTTTGGAGATTGAAAACATGCTGGAAAAACATTTTAGTGTACTGTATAGTGACATTTCATATCACATTAACACTTTAAATCTAACACATTAACAAACAGTAGAATTAAAGATGCTTCAATATTCACTTAACAGAACTAAAAGAGAATTATTTCCTCAAATAGTGGTGTGGTGAAACTTTCCCAGTACTGATAAAAACTATGAGAATTTTTTTGTGGAAGAGGAAATGGGTGGAAATCTTGTGTGACATCTGCATTTTGTGTATAATGCTTTCAATACATGATATTGGCCAGCTTATGTCACATAGTTTGGACCTGTGTCACCCTAGAGCTATGTTGTTTGGGAGTCCAACTGCTTCCAACATGTCCTATGTAGAGCCCTGTAACACCTTTCACTGCTCATCAAGAGTCTTTCATCGGAAAATCGGATTATCATAGGTCCTACAAGATGGACTGTGAATGGGCCACTATAGTGGTTAAAAGGTGGATGGCGGGCACAGAAATGTGCGAATGCGTGCCCTTTTGCTTGATGCATCAATTAATTGAGCTGTTAAATTCGCAAAGTTCATATGACAATGTTTTCAGACAAGGGTATATTTAAGTGAATAATATAATTCACATGTGAAATCATTCCACGTTTTGGGATGTTGAAAGATGAGGCAAAAAATCAATAAGGTAGTATTATAGGGAAATAGACATTACTTATTAAGATATGTAGAATTTGACATAAAAAGTATACTTTCTTAATTTTATATTTGTTTTTGATAAAATATTAGTATCTAATCAATTATAAATCTATTTTTCCACCTCTGCATTCGCGTCCGCATAACATCAGCATATGCGGATGTCAAGCACTAAACATCCGCAAAGATGACCTATGCTACAACCCTTGCACACTCATACGGCACTCTGGGTATATCATCTGTCTAAACTATAAGAGTAGTTAGATTATTGGAATAAAAATCTGCATGCTATTTTGTATTTTGTACTCTATCGAATTTGTTATTAATCTAACTCTTAATATATTTTAAATCTGAAGAGTTATGATAGGGCTATTTCTCTGTATTTTAATTCTATTTACGGACAATGCTTTACATAACTATGTTGCTTAATAACAATTTAACTGCTAATATTATGCTTTTGGAATTTAGCATCTACGATGGACCAACTACTATTTTGTCACTTCCTCCACGGAGAAAGAGAACTTATATGTGGATAGTAAACCCTATTTCATGTCAGCGGTACATTCTGTAACTGGAGCTGGGTTTGTACAAGTATTCCATTTCCTTATTCTAGCCAAATCAGTTAGCAGTTCATGACTAATGGCAGAAGCTAACATATCCCTTAACCTCCCCTAGGATGTACCATATCAAGTAGCTACCGTCGTCTAAGCAGGTTCCTTCCCACCTGTATTTATTGTGATGACGCCTTGTCTTGTCCGCTGCTCGGGCCGACGCCGTCTCTTCCCTCTTGCAGCTCTGCAACTCCAACTGCTATTTCGACCTCATGCCGGCGATGGTCCCCAAGTTTATATCAGCCTCCCCCCACTACATTTTCCTAGTAGGGGATGAATACTAGCCAACCAGCGTCGCCTCAGTGCGGTCATCCTGGCTTGGTTGCTCGTCGATTGAATGTGAAATGTTGAGTGTTCAATCCTACTGAGAGGTCACTTGCCTTTGCTCGCGCCTATTTACAATCACTGTCGTAACTAACCTAGCTTGTTATAGAATTTTTTAAAATTTTATACATTCCAATAATTCTCGAAAAACCTTGCGTCTGAGCTGGTTACTTCCCACCTGTATTACTTTGTCTACGACTTTTCACGTCCGCTGCGGCTATTGTCAGCGAAGCTGTGCCCGACAGTCAAATTGCTGCCGCCAGTCAGCCCCGATTGACGCGGTTGCTGTTGCGGCCTCTGCCTTGTGGTTCAACGTCGTTCCATCTATTGTTCTCGATTTTTGTTAGTCTCTCCCCACTACATTTTCCTATGAGAGGATGTCAACTATCCATTCACCAAACGTTCTGATGCCGTCACACTGGCGCCATTGTCTTTCTGAAATAGTTGACAGTCTTGCTCTATAAAGCAGGTCTTCGTCCTGCGAATTTACGGATTCATTCTGGCTCTTCTATCTAACATTCCTGTCACAACTGACCTAGCTTCTGTATCACTAATAGCTGCTATAATTTCCTGTAATTTCTTGAAAACTTTCCGTATTTCCGTCGATAGATACGAGTTAATATGGGGATGGCCCTGAAACTAATGCACCACATTTTTTTCTCAGTCCCCTAGAATGGGACGAATGGGAAACTTTAGATATAAATTCTTTGAAGTTTCCAGATTGCGCGTGCAAAGTTCTCGTTTCATTCGACAGATAGCGTACTTGCAACAATGGTTCAACATGGCGTCTGTGAATGATATTCGTTATAAGCAGAATGCCGTCATTGAATTTCTCACAACTTAGCAAGAAATAGTTGGAAGCAATCACAAAAGTTTATGTACAGTTTGTGCAGCATCAACATTCTACAGAAGTGCGGTTAGTCGCTAGGCACAGAAGCTGAGGCCATCTGAAAGCAGTTCTTCAAAGCTCCAAGATTTTAGAGATCGGGAAGGCCACCCACGGCTGTAACACCTGACAGGATACAGCGTGATGATGTGCTCATTCGCGAGGACCGATGCATAGCAACTCGTCATTTCGCGCGGGAGCTGTCAATCAGCAAAGGAAGTGTCGGTGTAATTGTCAGTGCTTTTGATTAAGAAAAATTGGTCATGATGGGTTCCGCGCCGTCTTGTGGAGGAACACAAAACTCTCAGAGAAAACATTTCTTCTGAGTTTCTACAAAGTTTTAAAACTGTGGGGGAAGCCTTCTTGTCCCGGATTGTGACAGGTGATGAAACCTGAGTTCACTATTTTGAGCCCGAAACAAAACGCATTCGATAGAATGGCGCCACTCTCCACAGAAGAAAAAAATTCAAAACAAATGCTTCGGCTGGTAAGGTTATGATCGTTGTGTTTTTGGATTGTGGTGATATACTCATAGATGTGATGCCGAAAGGCACCATCATTAATGTTGAGACATATGTGAACTCAAGATGCGCTTCCAGCGACTTGGACGCCATGACAACCCTGGCGATTGTTTGCTTCAACATGATAACCCATGCCCTCACACAAGTTTGAGGACGTTGGAACACATCATCAAACAGGGTTGGACAGTGTTATACCATTTTCCGTGTATCCTTGACCCAGTTCCCTCAGACATTCACTTATGGAGGCATTGAACAATGCCATTCTGAGGAGACATTTTGATGATGACGAAGAAGTGATTCGCACAGTCAAGAAATGGCTTCGTGGATAGAACAAGGAGTGGTACCGCCAGGGCATACACGCTCTTGTGTCTCGCTGGAGGAAGGCCATAAAATGGGCAGGAAATTACGCGGAAAAATAGATAGTGTAGAAGAGACAAATTTTTTTCTCATGTGTAAGTTTCATTGTGTTCAATAAATAATTGTCGAAGAAAAAATATGGTGCATTAGTTTCTTGGGCCACCCTCGTATACAAGAATCTATAAAATGGGGACCCTAAAATAATTATCAATACACTCTTTACTTTGAGGCATCATGCCTGGAAGAATCGAAGAGCCAAACAGATTGCCAGACTTGCTTGTTTGAATCATTTTTTACAATTATGAGAGAAAATCCAAATTTCATGTACGCAGATAAGGTCTGAAGATCTCGTGTGTTACCTTTGTTAGAAGGCCAGATATAAATGTAAATATTTAGCGGAGTTAAGTAAGGTCAGCTAGCATCTCGACAAGTGCACATCTTCCAGACGAGGATTCCGCAAGATATAACACATATCAATTGCAGAGTCAAAGACCGTCATTTACTGCAAAAGACGAGATTGAATGATTTCAGAATCATATCGACTGAATCTCAGACTCTGCTTCCCCCCTACAATAGAACACAAATGTATTAGCAAATTCGCAGATATTTTTCCTCCGGTATAAAATGCTGGAAAATGGGTCCATGTTTTCTGTGTTACACAAACATATGTTGCCTTTTTGTATTCGGGAAAAGATGGAATGCTTTGTTAATGTAAGCAGTCTCCTCATCAACGTACAGGGAAAGTATTTTACATTCGAAATTCCTCAGAAAATTCTCATCAAAAAATAACTGAAAAAGATAATTATTACAGAGTTGAAATTAGGTGTACGATTTGGCTATAGTCCTATAAGGAAATGGTAAATTAACTCGTTCATCGAAATAAGTTTAGGAAAGGAAGATGCTAATTATAGCGTGGTGGTTTTTTTAAAAAAAAAAAAAAGTTTGGGAAAATAAAAAATATTATAGGTTAGATATATAGATTAAAAATTACAATACAACAAAAGAACGAATATGGAAATATTGAGGAATATGTAATAATAATAAGTTAGACGTATCTTATGACCTGTTAAAGTCGTACTAAGCTGCGCAGTCCAGCTCTGGAGTAAATTACCTACAAAAAAAAAAAAAAAAAATATGACCCAACCAGCAATTCTGCTAGGCCCAGGTAATCCAAACCAACTGAACGGACGAGCTCGTGCGATAAGGTACAGAGAAACAGATAGAACCGTTATGAGGTCATGCGCGGCGCGTCTA
>JARYHS010006964.1:15003089-15091090 GCA_031002005.1 Vandiemenella viatica | reverse complement strand
AAGAGGAATAGCGAAGTCTGGCAGCTGAATCCCGTTTAAGGCGGAAAGCCCGACAAACCCTACCGCGCCAGCAACCCACATTTGGATGCAGTGTGTGCGGACGACTGTTCTATGCAAGAATTGGCCTGACCAGCCACCAGCGCACACACAAATAAACACGCAAGAGAGTAACATAAACTCGGAAACGAGTATGGCCGACGATTTTCAGAATATGCGACGGAAATCGGACCATTTCTGTCTGATATATTCAGTAAATCATTAGAAGAGCGAAAAGTACCTTCAGACTGGAAAATCGCGCAAGTAACTCCGATTTTCAAAAAAGGTGATCGAAGTGATCCTGGAAAATATCGTCCAATATCTATAACATCTGTTTGTAGTAGAGTTATGGAGCATATTATATGCTCAAACATTATAAAATTTCTAGAAGATAATAATCTACTTACAACAAATCAACACGGATTTCGGAAGAAAAGATCATGTGAAACACAGCTGGCCCTATTTATACACGACGTAATGAAAGTTATTGATGCAGGTTCACAAGTAGACGCCATTTTTTTTAGATTTTCAGAAAGCCTTTGACTCTGTGCCACACAACCGCCTTTTAGCGAAGCTACGAGCGTACGGTATATGGGATCAGCTTTGTGATTGGATAAAGGATTTTCTAACTGGTCGGTCGCAGTATGTCGTCATTGAAGGAGAAAGTTCTTCTAATCTAGATGTTACAACGGGGGTACCTCAAGGAAGTGTAATAGGACCATTTATTTTCTTAATTTTTATAAACGATCTCGGAGACAAAGCCTTTTTAGATTGTTTGCTGATGATGCGGTTATTTATAGGGAAGTAAGGAATTTGGCCGATTGCTTAGAAATTCAACGTGATCTGGATATTATTTTGGCATGGTTCGCTGAGTGGCAACTTACGCTAACCTGTAAAAAGTGCAAGACAATGAGCATAAACAAAAAGAATCCAGTTGTTCAGAAATACGAGTTAAACATTTCAGTTATTGACATGGAATGACTATGAAATATTTGGGAGTAACAGTACAAAGGAACATGAAATGGGACAAACACATTAATTCTATAGTAGGTAGAGCTAATTCTAGGCTGCGATTCAAGGTCGAATCTTGAAAAATTATGATGAACTAACAAAGGAGATAGCGTACAAATCTCTTGTGCGTCCACATTTTGACTATTGTTGTGCCATTTGGGTTCCGTTTCGTAAGGGGTTGATCGAAAGTATAAAGAAAGTACAGAGAAGAGCCGCTCAATTCGTGACCGCTTGCTACAGTCCTTATGAAAGCGTCACAGAACTGATTAGTATACTAGGCTGGGAGTCTCTGGTAGATAGACGACGCATGTTTCGTTTAAACTTATTGGTAAACATGCGTACTCCCACTTTCACTCACGAGTGTAGTGAAATACTTCGTCCACCAACCTATTTGAGCTGGAATGACAGGAAAGATAAGATTAGAGAAATAAGGTATCACAATGATTCTTATATGAATTCTTTTTTCCCTCGTACCATTAGGGATTGGAATGGACAACAAAGAGATTAGCTTAGGTGCTGAGCACCCTCTGCCACCACAATTTTGTGAATTGCAGAGTATATATGTAGATGTAGATAAAGATGTGTGACAGTTGAAACTTAGTTCGTGCCATGTAATATATATTTTAACGCAAAGCTACACTATCTTCCATTGGCGAAGAGAGCGTTCTGACATTATTAACCTAAGTATCAAAATCATACTCGATGATGTATGTAAATGTTGAGGTATTCCATAACGCGTTCTCGTCAAACAGAGGGATGAAATTTGATGCTACTGAATACATGAAACAGAATGGCCAGGTTGTTGTAGCAAATAAATTTTCTGAGGAGTAGATCCCACGAGTGAAGCGGTGAGCTCTATCCGTGTATTCTGGCTGTGCGATCAGCAGTGCACGTGCTACTTGTATCTTGGACCGTCGATCGGCAGTTTCTAGGTGGAACAAACAGGACATACTGGCTCAACGTCTGTGCCACTGTAAAAATCTTAGTGCAGGTTGGAACCTGGTGAATTGCTAAATAAGAGTAACAAGACAGAGCTGTCCAGAAAGTGCGAGAAAGAAACTCAGATCTACAACAGACCTCCTCCACCGCGTGTATCCCTACCTGGTCCCTCGCCCCATTCCCAGTACCTCCCCACCACACTTCTGGCCACGTCACCTCAGCATAGAGAGGCCCTGAGTGCAGGAGACTGTGACGTCGGCGAAAACGTTTGACCAGTGGGGGCTACATAAGAGCAAGCACTCCTGAAAATCTAGACTTCACCAGAAGATGCCCCGAAAGGTCGCATCCCTTAATTTTCTGTTTACTATATCTCTTTGGGACTACCTTTCAAGAAGGGCTTAAGTGTGCCGTAGTTCAATTTATTTAATAAATATGGGATAGGTCAGTTATATCGAATTTCCTCCCTATTTCATTACTATTAGTCTTCTCCAAAGGTTTTGAGACAGGAATGTACAATATAGTGTATAACACTTTAATAATATTGGAACTAAATCTCAAAGGACCACGCAAAAGAATAAGTTATGTTTATGTTCGCTAATAATACTTTAGAAGAAATAAATGATAAATTAATTTCTGCAAGAATTTTTTGTTACTTGTTTAAATCATTTGACTGTGCAGATCATGATAAACTGATACAGAAATCAAAGTTTTATGGTATAGATGGCAATGTTTGTAAGTGGCTTATTTCTTACCTTCTGAATAGAAAACAGAATGTGTCAATGTAAAATTTTAAGGCTGCCTTTTATGGTCCACTGTTTTTTGAGTGGGAATTTATCAGTTGTGGATTACTTCAGTGTTATAGTATATTAAGGCCATTATTATTTTCAATTTATGCAAATGACCTGCCTTGAATTGTCTCTAAAAAATTGTCAAATTTACAGACATAAAATTTGCAGGCCTGTCCATTCATGAGGTAGAGTATGTGAATTTTCTGTGTTTGCACATTGATCAAAATTTAAAATGGAAAGTACATGTTTCTGACTTACTAAATCGATTTGGGGAAGCCACATTTGTAATTCGTACAATTTGGCTATAGGTGATCTCAATATAAGGAAACTGGTTTATTTTACTTATTTTCAATCCTTAATCTGATATGGAACAATATTCAGGAGCAATTCTATACATAGAGACAAAGTGTAGAGCCCAAAATCAGGTAATAAGAATTATGTGTGCCATTAGTAGAAGAACTTCATGCAGAGAGCCGTCCCAGAAGTTAGGGATTTTAATATTGGTGGCTGAGAATATATACACATTACTGTTCTTTTTAGTCACAAATTATACTTTGTTTGAAACAAATAGTAAAACACACAATTATGGCACTAGAGGTAAAAATGATATTCACTAGGATTACAAGTCGTTGTCATTTGTTCAAAAAGGGGTCCGATATTGAGTTATACACTTCTTCAATAAGCTCCCAACATGTATTAAATGTCTAGCAAATGATAATAAGGAAAAAACTGAAACATTTTTTAGTTAACAACTCGTTGTACTCTGTGGAATTATTTATTTTTAAGTTATCCACAAAATAACTGCGATGGTTTGTGTAAATGTAGTTGACATAATTAATGTACCAATCATGCTATGGTTGTACATCTTCTGGTGAATGTATATTTTTGTTATGCTATTGTTTAACTATAAACTGACATCTTACACATCCTACATAGCCTTTTTCTATATTGGGATCAATGGAAAATTAATGTAGGTATTTTACAGAGTGAAATTAATTTAAGTGATATCAGCTTTCGCTGAAATTCTTCAAGTTTCAAATGTGGCTACACTTAATCGCTTTAGAAAATAAAATACACATGATGAATCAATTTAAATTATTGTCAATATGGAAATTTTACAGTGTTTGAGAATGGTGTTTACATTCTGTATAAAATAATAAATTAACTCTGATAATTTATTATTTTTGTATCAGTAAAACCTGGCAATGGAAAGAAAAAACAGCAGCAAATAATTGATAAATTATTTGGTATGGAACATTGCATTTATGTTTCCTATTTAGCGTGCAGTATCTTTGTTCATATCCTGTTGAAAGTATATGTCTTCTCTGGCTTAAAATCTGGTAACACCAGTGTATGGTGTTGTATTAGGCCTATTTATTACAGTCTAAAGATTAACGAAGAAGGTGAACTGGACGCGATAGTTGTGACGGGAGGTATGTTTATATCTTTAATGGATAACAAATCTATTGCTTATTACAATTAGAGGAACAAAAGTTTGTCGATTAACGGAGTGATCGACATCAAACATGTATGATATTGCTTGTTGGGTTGACATTATACAAACCTATGTAAGATTTATTATGATGATTGTTGTAGTTTTAAGTTGAATCATATGATGTTCGCCTTACTTTCTTGTTTCGTCAGTTGAAAAGCACAAGCAAATCCTATAACCCTTATTTTGATTGTTTCATGATAATGCAGCTGTGTGGATATCACAATCCAGCTATTACGCAACTCATTAATATTTTTGTGTTCAGAGTTACAGGGGATGCCATTTGCTTTGTGTGCTGTACCGTGGTTTCTGCCTCGTTGTCTTGTGTTCGTTTACTTATGGTTATCTGATAGCAGTGCGTTTGAAAGGCACTGAGGTCTCCAACTATAGTTCTCTGTAGTTATTTTCTCGAATGTCTTGCCGCCATCTTTTAGATATAGTTTAATCTGAACTTCAGATATTTTATTCTAAATTTGTGTTGCTCAACATAATTTCGCTGACTGGGAGATAGTTATGTATAATCGAGAATTAAGAACATTAATTTCTCTTAAGTTGGTATGCCGCAGTCGGTGAGTTCACGTCAGTTAGTATTCTTTTCTTACAGGAAGTGTCAGCTCGTGTCTCCTTTCAAATTTTATGGGTACTTACGTATTAACGCCACCGCAACAGAAGTTGCGCTAATCCAACAATAAAGAGCATTGTTGTTGTTCGCATGCGCACACAGTTATCTTTTGGATTCCTTGTTGCTTTGTTCTTTGCTGATTTTTGACACCATTTTTTAGTACTGCGAAAATGCGTATTTGGGATATGCTAAAAACAGAACATGATGCAATTTTATTTTTTCAGGAGCGATATATTTTACCAATAAAACGAAAATGTACCAATTCCCGTGACATGAAACTTTATTTTGTTAATTCGTAAGTTTTGGAAATGTAATTAAGACAGTGTGATCAGTAAGTGGACTTAGAAAAGACAACTGGTTTGACGGAAGCATAATTCCAATTTTGTTCAGCTTTGAGATTCATATACTGCTGGTGCGAGGAGTTGACATTGATTACATTTTGTGAAAAGCAACTTGATTTATCGAATAAAACTGTTGTAGATTGGAACAATTACATGCGTGAATTATGTGTGGATATGGAGAATAAACCATACAAGAAGGTAGGTGGACCAGATTGCATTGTGAAAATTGATGAAAGTTTGTTTACTAATCGTAAAAATAATTGTTGTTGAGTATTACCCTAACATTGGGTGTTTGGTGGTATATGTAGAGAAATAAAAGATTCGTTTGTTGTCACTATTCCTAATAGAACTGGCTCTACTCTTACTGATAAAATTATTGAAAACATTGCAGATGGTAGCACAATTCATTCTGACAGTTGGAAATGTTACCAAATAAATAGAATAGAAATAGAAGGATTCTTTCATGCTAAAGTTATCGATTAATACAATTTTATTGATCCTGATAGATAGATAGATAGATAGATAGATAGATAGATAGATAGATAGATAGATAGATAGATATGTTCACTTTGATCCCATTTGAGAATAATCTCGGGGATGTGGAACAGTACATACAATTATTAGTAATGTCAGTATTACTATATAATTGATAATATTATATATTGGCAAGAAGTTAGTTATGACCCATTAGTATAACCAATATTTCCTGTAATCTACAAATACAATCCCAAGTTAGTTAATACTTATTATGTGGAACAGTGTATAAACTTGTTACCAGCATCTAACAACCAGTTATTTTCGTACCAACCAGTTATTTTCTTACCAACCAGTTACCACAACTCATAAGCAGTCAATTACTTAAAAACCTGTTAGTATCATAATTTTTTACAGCAGTTTTTGAGTGCATGCTATCCCATGTTAGTTACTATATATGAGTGAAATTTTGTCAACAGTGTAATTACTTCATTTGTCAAAAGTTTCAACAGAAAGAAAAACCATATATCATTTTAGTAATTGTGGACAACTTTGTCACCTTCCCCTTCCATACACCATATATACTATTTTATCAGTCATTTTTAGTTACCAAATTCCAAGAAGAAAATTCTTCCACAGAGTAAAATGGATTCTGAAGCAGAAACTCTTTCAGTTTTGACTTAAAGTAGTTGGGTTTTTGTAGATAACATTTAATTTCTGTTGGTAAGACATTGAATAAGGAAGCTCCAATAAATGTTAACCCTTTCTGTATAATTGACAGTGATTTGTAATCCTTGTGGATATTATATTTATTCCTAGTGTTATGGCTATGTATGTCAGCATTAAGATTGAAGTATTCAAGATTTTCAATTACAAATGATACTATGGAGTATACATACTGTGCTGGCATTGTTAGTACACCCAGGTTTTTAAATAGATTTCTGCATGACGTCTGTGGGCTTGCTCCACAAATAGTTCTTATAGCACGTTTTTGCAATTTAAATACCCTCTGTGCTTGTGACGAGTTTCCCCAGAATGAGAGGCCATAAGTGAGCAGGGAATGAAAATATGCAAAATATACTAACTTTCTGGTTTCTATATTAGCTATTCTAGATATTACCCTAAGTGAAAATGTTGCAGAATTCAGTTTTTTAAGAATTTGTTGAATATGCTGTTTCCAGTTCAATTTGTTATCTATATATACACCCAGGAATTTTGTGAAATTACTTTCATTGATTGCTTTTCCTTCTGATATCACATTATAGCTGTCCTTTGTTTTATTTTTTGTAACAAACTGAAGTAACTGTGTCTTTTCTACATTAAGTAATAGTTTGTTGGCATTAAACCACCTGTTAATTTTCTTTATAACATCATTTGCTGTGTTTTCGAGGTTTTGTGCTGACGGGTCTTTCAATGATATGCTGGTATCATCTGCAAAGAGCACCATGTGTTCATTATCACCTAGTATATGTGGGAGATCATTTATATAGATTAAGAACAGTAGAGGGCCAAGAATTGATCCCTGAGGCACACCACATTTAACTATACCCCATTGTGAGTTTATAACATTTCCTGTATTAGCATCTTTCAGTGATACACATTGCTTTCTATTTCCCAGGTAAGATTTAAACCAAAGTCCTGGCTTACCACTAACTCCATAGTGGTCTAATTTACCTAGTAGAATCTCATGATCAACACAGTCAAAAGCCTTAGCAAGACCACAGAATATACCTAGGGAATTTAATTTTTTATGCATTGATTCCAGTATGTTGTTTACAAAAGCAAAAATTGCTGAATCTGTTGAAACGCCTTGTCTAAAACCAAACTGTACTTTACTGAGTAGGTCATTCTTTTGTAGATGTGCATACACCCTTCTGTACATTGCTTTTTCAAAGATTTTTGAAAATGCTGGTGGAAGTGAAATGGGTCTGTAATTCTCAATTTTTGAGGTATCACCCTTTTCATAAAGCGGTTTGATTATTGACATCTTGAGTGAATCAGGGAAGATACCTTCTTCAAAAGAACTATTACAAATATGATTAATAACGCTACTAATGCTGGTGTTACATTGTTTCACTACATGGGTTGAAACCTCATCATAACCAAATGACTTTTTATTTTTGAGGGATTTAATAATTTTTTCAATTTCATTTTGACTGGTGGGAAATAGAGACATAGGTGCTGTTTTTGGTGACAAGGATTTAAGTATTGCTATAGCATCCATATTCCCATTATATTTTCCTTTTATTTTTTCAGCAACTGTTAAGAAGTAGTTATTGAAAGCACTTCCTACATAAGAGGGGTCATTTACAAGTTTATCATTAATGCTTATAGATATAGGTTTATGTTCAGGGGATGAAACAGTTGTTTCTCTTTTAATAATGTTCCAAACACTTTTTATCTTATTATTTGAACTACTAATCTCATTGTTTATGGCCAAACGTTTAGATTCTTTTATCACTTTGGTTAAAATTCTAATTGTAATGTTGTTTGAGAAGCATATTATCAGTATTCCTGACTTTTACATATAATTCCCTTTTATGTCTGCAAGATGTTTTAATACCAACTGTAACCCAAGTTTTGTTTATTCGTTTTTGACCAATTGGAGCTAGTTTTGTAGGGAGACACCTTTCATAAATTTCCAAAAACCTTTGGTGAAAGTAATTGAATTTAATGTTTACCCGTTTTAATTTATAAAAAGTGCTCCAGTCCTCATTGAGAAGTTCATCATTTAAAGTTTTTATTGAATTGTTCTTGAATGGCCTAACTCTGACAAATCCTTTCTTTTTGTTATTTTCATTTCCCACAACATACAAAGTTATTATTTGAGCATTATGGTCTGACAAACGATTTTCCATTGGAATTGTTCCATGTATTTCTAATTTATTGTGCTCTACAAAAATGTTATCGATAATAGTACTACTATTTTTTTGTGTTCTAGTTGGGAAATTTACAGTTTGATAGAGATTGAATGATCTATGCATTCCTAGAAGATAATCTGTCTGGTTACATTCTACAGCAAAATTTATGTTGAAGTCTCTACAGAGGATAATTTCCCTTTTAGTTCGTGATAAATTTATTAGAACTGCTTCAAGTTTATTACAAAATTTACTGAAGTCTGCTGTGGGAGCCCTATACACTGTCAGCACTATAAGATATTTGTTTTCTAATTCTAACTGTATTGCACAACATTCAAAATCTTGTTCTATACAGTATTTACTTATATCTAACGATTTTGTCTCTGTATTTTCTCTTACATATATTGCTGCACCCCCCATTCTCATCTCTGACCTGCAATAACATGAAGCTAATCTATATCCAATAAAAGGGAGGAAACATATTTCAGAATTCTTTAGATGATGTTCTGTCAGACATATGATATTTATGCTAAGATTCAATGATTTTTGGGTTTCTTCTATAGATATTATCAACTCATCAAGTTTGCTTGAGATACCCCTAATGTTCTGATGGAACAAAGCTATTTTAGACTGACATTCTTTATTTTTGACTGTAATATCATTATGTACATTTCTTAAATAACTCTTCCTACTCTTGATATTTGGCCTAAAAAAGACTGAGTCCTACCACCAATTACCACTGGGATGGGGTTCACATCCAACCTGCCTCTGCTGATGCTACTGGCAATCATTTGCGTTAGCCTCTGCTTGCCCCGAACATTCAGGTGGAGTCCATGGGAGGTATGGTCACTCCGTGTTATGCAAGAAACATCTATCAGACCAATGTGTGTTCGGTCAGCCTGACACAATGCACGCTTCAGATCTCCCTGTGTACGCTGTACATGACCACGCAAAGAGGTCAACAAAACCAACATTGGTGTGAGTGGTGTTTTTAGCAATGTTGTCAATGTCTGTTTCAACACAATAATTGAGATTTCTGGACAGACTATTTCCAGGACCCCCAACTATAATTATATGATCCTCTTTAGTAAAATCTTTCCCCAGGTTTGAAATTTCATCCACAACATTGCCAAGTTCTGCATTGGGCTTAAATATATTACACACCTCAACACCAGAGATCAGAGCCCAGGCTTGACTGTAACATTGCACTTAATCCCCTACCTTGACTACTTCCAAGCAATAACACCTTCTTGGATTTCTTTTTACGAGCTTTGCACAATGTGTGCTTTTTTACAACTTTATTGCAATGAGACAGCCCTACTGTGGTATCTGATACATCCTCAGTTAGATTCTCCAACACCCCAAAAGTATTGGAAACTTCCAACTGAAAATTTGTAGAATGCAGGTCCTGTTGTTTCCCTCCAGTTTTGGCTGCAGTCCACTGGAATTCCTTAACATTTAATGCTGCTTTTTCAGCCTTCAAAACATTGAGCTCTTTAGTTAATTCAACCACTGTGGATTCGAGACAAGAGATCCTACTTTCTAGTTCACTCTTTTCCTTCCTACTTTTGCAAGTCAAACAACTCCAAGGAGAGTGAAGCGCATTTTCAGCTTCCATGTAGCCACATTTCGGATGAAAATGAACTCCACAATCATTACAGCTGTTTCCCTGCTTTACAACCCTGCGACAGCCACCACACTTCATGCTCATTGAGATATTAAATAAAACAAAATATGGGCCAAGAAGAGAGTTGTAACTTAACCTATAAATACCTTTCCTTATTTTGCAATATAATTTCCACAAGACACACCTTTCTCCGTTTACCACGCAAGCAAATCAATTTTAACAATAAATCTGTTAGTAACTTCTTGTTTCCTTCACTGATAGAAGATTAATTCCCTTTAACGGGTATTAGTATACTGTAAACAAAACACACGTGTTTCAAAGTTGTCGAACCAACACCTTTTTGAACTATTTAAACTATGATACTATTACTACACAGTGTTACTACACTCAAATTCGCTAAACACACCACCAGACAAATATTTCTACACGTTATTTAATATTAAAAGTAATTTAAAAGAGCTGATACAGGAGTTCATACACAAACAGTTGAGAGAATGTGGTGCAGTGCTAAATGGAGGAACAAGAGACATAGGGGGATGGCAAGACATCATTTGGAATCTTATTTATCAGAGTTCATACGGCAAAAGCATCAGCTGAAAGAAAATAGATACTTTTTAATCTATGTTAAACTCTATATCGGCCCATTTTCCACCGAAATCCGATTGACTACTTTGTTTTTAAATAAAGTGTTTTGAATTTTGAAAGTGTTTTGATTTTAAGTAAATGGAAATATGGTCCTGAATATTATTGTGAGTGCTGAAGCGCGAGTGGATGAAAACCGCCAAATCTGTAGCTGTGGTGATGTTAATATGTAAATACCATTTTATGTATGTGTGGCATTAGGAATAGCTTTGTTTCTCTGATAGGAATATGTACATGATTCTAAATACTGAATTGCTTTTTGTTCCAAATAGTATAACTGTCATGATCCTTAGAAACCCCTGCTTCCTTGGTTTACATTTTTAGTAATAATGGAATATGACAATGTGTAAAATGAGTAGGTACTGAATTAAGTGGATTGCAATATGTGCAACTTTTCTCACATGTGGGTGAATATAATAAATAAATACTTGCTGTTCATTACTGAAATTGAAATGTAATCATATACATAGGTGTACAATCATTGATAGGTCCCATCTCATAATAAAAATAATTTGTTTCAATACTTGTAGTTTCTGTGATTTCGTGGGTGTTTGATGTTAACTCTGCAATTAGCATCATTATAAATTCCTGGAAGTATTGGAACTGTATCACATTAATGTGTTTAGGCCATTTGTTCAACATCTGTGTCTTCTTCACCTATTTAATTTAATTACAATGGTGTGCACTCTCCGTTGGCAATTTCCCTACACCCATTTTCCCTCTTATTATTATTATTATTATTACTCTGTGATTCACTAAAAGGGGGTGGCAGAGGGTGTACTGTACCAATACTAATAAGTAACCATCTGTGCACAGGAAGGGATATATAGGATATGGCAGGAGGCACCCATGTGTTATTTTTAGGAATCATTCTGGCACTTGCCTGGAGTGATCTGGGAAAATCCGGATCAGGATGGCTGAAAATGATTTATTGAGAACTACTACTGTTGGATTTTAAGTTTACTCGCCTGGTAAATCCTTCCTATTCCATTCTCTAATCAATCATGGAAAAAAATGAAATAAATCTGTTTTGTCACTGATTTCTCTTATTTTTGAGGTCATTCCTAGATATGAATTTTGCTGGTAGTAATATTTGTTTGTCTATCATGAATTTTTCAATTACCTTCTGTTGAGAGAATGTCGTTGGTGATCTACATCTACATCTGCATCTATATTCTGCAATTCACAATTACTGTGGCTGGCAGAGGGTGCAAAGCACCAATCCTATTTTAGTGTACCGGTATTCCAATCCCGAACAGAACGAGGAAAGAAAGAATACATAAATGTATCAGTATGGCATCTTATCTCTCGAATCTTATCCCTCCTGTCATTGTGACCTAAATTGGTTGGCGGAAGAAGTATTGCGTTGTACTTGTAAATTAAAAATTTTCGCATATTCTCCAACAAATTCAAACGAAAACGACGTCGTCTGTCCGCCAAACAATCGTAGCCCAACCCACGTATCAGCTATGTGACACTTGCATAAGGACTGTAACTAGCGGTCACGAATCGAGCGGCTCTCCTCTGTACTTTCTCTAACGTGTCAATCAATCCCTTTCGATATGGATCCCAAATTGCACAACAGTATTCCAAATGCGGACGCACTAGTGTTTTGTACGCTATTTCCTTTGTATGAGCATTGCAACTTATCAAAATACAACCTATAGGACGTAGTTTAGAATTAGCTTTTCCTACGATGGAAGTTATGGGCAAGTCCCATTTCATGTTGCTTTGTACTGTTACGCCTTGATACTTCAGGGAATCAAACGTGTCAACAACTGAATTGTACTTTGTACTCCTGAGCAAACGGGGTCTTTTTATTACTTATTTGCATTGCCTTGCACTTTTTACAGTTAAGTGTAAGATGCCATTTACGGCACCATTCCGAAATAACATCCAGATCACGCTGTATTTCTAAGCAGTCATCAGAGCACCTCACTTCCCTATAAATAAGTGCATCATCAGCAAAAAATCGCATCCTGCAATTAACGTTGTCACCGAGATCGTTTATAAAAATTTAGAAAAGAAGTGTTCCTATTACACTTCCTTGAGGAACGCCCGAAGTAACATCTAGCTTTGAAGAGGCTTCCCCGTCAACAACGATATACTGCGACCGACCAGTTAGAATATCGCTTATCCATTCACAGATCTGATCAGATATACCGTACGCTCGAATCTTCGCCAAATGCCGGTTATGTGGTACAGAGTCAAAAGCTTTCTGGAAATCCAAGAAAATAGCATCAACTTGTGATCCTGCATCGATAACCTTCATTACGTCATTCGAAAATAGAGCCAGTTGCGTTTCAGATGACCGGTTCTTACGAAATCCGTGTTGGTTTGCTGTAAGTAACTCGTTTTCATCCAGAAACTTCATAACGTAAGAGCATATGGCATGCTCTAGAATTCTACTGCAGACAGATGTTAGAGATATGGGTCGATAATTCCTAGGATCTCTCCGATCACCTTTCTTGAAGTCGGGAATCACTTCTGCTATTTTCCAGTCAGAAGGTACTTTTCTTTCTTCTAAGTTTGACGAACCAGACCCGGAAAACACATCAAACCTATTGGACTGTGGTACAAGCTTGCCCTCCTGGGATTCAGACTTGTAAGACTGCCCCCGCATGGTGTTCCAGGTCTTCCCAACCTAATTCCTACAACATCACACGTACGCTTTCTCTCCAACTATATATAAATGTCACAAATCAGGTGGCTCTTCTCCAAAACCTCCATTAACCCTTTTTAATAGGAACCCCATACAGAACAACAATATTCTAAGTGAGGATTCACTAGTGACCTGAATGCACCCACCTATATTTGCCCCCTACAAATTTTAAATTCTTTCAATGTATTTTGCAAATTATTCATCATTTCTTTTGGTAACTTATTCCAATCCCTGCCCCAATACCTATAACAGCCACTTTCAATGAGTTTTACTAGTTATTGGCCTGGGTTTGAGGCTGCACGCCCTCGTTGAGGCTATGCATTTACACCAACTGCCATGGCGTACTAAGTATCAGTGGGGGATGTGCTGTCTGTAATACGTGCAATTAAGTTCTGTGTGTGATAAGTGTATATTTTACTTATGGAAGGTATAGTTTATTAGGTGAAGACTGAGGACCATCCCAACTTTCGGCTTGATGGCTGTGAAATACTTCCAGTGTAGACAGCAGTATGCAGGGGCCTGGTCTGTTGTACCTCCCTGATCCAGTGTGTGGCACCTCAGTACACTGAGCCACACTGGCGGGTGTGTACCATTATTTGTGTGTAGGAATAAATATTTTTTAGACAGATTATCCCTTGTGTCACTGACGTGCTTACTGATTAAAGCTACAAATTTTGCAAAACTTTTTTGTTATGTTAAATAGTTGTTCTTTCTCTTATTCAGTGTACTCATCTAACAGAACATGACTTTTCTTGTGTCCTGGCCATTTATAGTGGTGTTGCATTTACGGTATATATTATTTAATTCTGTAATGTTAGCACCTGTATAGATATAGTGTTGTCTGTATATTTGTAGATTTTTTTTCGCCCTGTGAAGAGCTTCATCTACAGTAACCAGTATTCATTTGATAGCGGAGTGTATGCACCTTGGGAGCCATTCATTGACTCAGCAATAACTCAATTTGTAGTTGGCTACTTTACGAACTCAGGTAGGTCACTTGTTTGCTTCACTGTGCTGCGGTTAATATCTAGTTTCTTTGTGTACGATCCCTCTAGAAATATCCTATGCATTATTACATAATAGTATTTGCATTTTTTTATTTATTTTTTTTTTTTTTTTACAATATCAGTTGTCAAGATATTTCTGGAATAACTAATTTAAAGCCAGCTACTCTTCAGGAAACTCTGTTCTTGTGTAGTTTGTTCATTTTAATGTGAATATGATATCAATCTTCTCATATAAACCATATCATTTCTGATAACTTGTTCCCGTAATTTAAGTATTTATCATACTCCCTAAATAAGTGAGTCTTAGGCTGATTAGAGACTGATTGACTGGACGTTGATGTGAGACTAGTTCAGAGCTCCCTTTCCCTTCCACCGAACTGTTTAAAGGTGAACTAGAGTTTACTCCTATTAGTTACCGAATAACAAGGAATGGTTATTGGATGGAAGAGTGATACAGTGGGTATGTGTAGTAAGACATATGAGGTGTTACACCTTAAAGCTGTTCATACTAGTAGCTGTTTGTTTACAAGAATTGAGGATTAAAACTTGTAAAAATATATATTGCTGAGGATATTGCAGTTGAGAAGCTCTAATTCAGTAAGAGGCTGCATAGCTGAGTACTTTATGGCGTGGTGTAAGAATGCGCTGGTCTTTGATATCCTACTTCCATTTTTTTTACCTGTTTGTTGCATCACAAATTCATCAAGATATAAATTAATTCTTCTTTGGATGAATTACATATTTTTGAATGATTTGCATGATCAGTTTTACAGTGTTTAACCGTCAGTTCACTTAAACAGAGTCTCTTGGCTGAATGGCTCTATGTTGAAATGCCTGATGTATCATTATTGCTCTCTCATATCCCATCCCCTCACTGTAGAAATCTCTTAGTAACAGCCAATCTTGTGATCAAAATTACTGATTTGTGTAATACAGACAAGATAATTACAATCTTCAAGATATTCTAGTATCTCGTTTATAACAGTAGAATAAATATGTGCTAGACACAAACATCACTTTTAGCTATAGTTGAGTGTCAGTAATCCAAACGAATCGGGACTGAGGGTTGTTCAGAATATCAGTTTGTTCAGATTTTCGATTTGTATAGTTTTTATTTTACCTTTAAAATTACATTCAGTATTTTATAATTTTACATTTCCCTAGCAAAAGAACTCTCTTATTTTTGTTTGCTTCATTTTGGACACACTTTTTCTTCCTTTTAGAAGTGAACACAATGCTATTACAGTCGTGTAATGTTAGTGCAAGATACTAAAGTCAACAGTACTAATTGACACATGCATATCAATAACAAATGTACAGGACAAACACAGCAGTTTTCAGATTTCTTAAATAAACTCAAAACTATCAGCATACAAAAATAACTGTTGTTGTCATGTGACTGCAACAAACATTCAGCATCAAAACCAGTTTGCAGTTAATCACAAGGATATTGTGACAATAATACAATAACAAATACAATATGTATAGGATTAGCACAATTGTACTTAGTTCTTACTGGAATTTTAGAACAAAACAAGTGCAAAAGCATACTGTGCTGTAAGTTTTTAACAGAAACAAAGTTTACACTTTTGTAAAATAGTGCACAATTTGTAAAAAGTGTAAAAATAAAGTTATTCGGATAATTGACGTTCAGAATGTTGATGCTCTCCTACATACTGAAAATGGTTTCTAGAGCCACAAACTTAAAAATATTCCATTTAAATGAAGGAAATCATGTTTAAGATAGGATACATTGGATCACATTGTCTTAAAGATTTTTGACATCAGTAAATACTGAGTCCACAGTGAAAGCTAGAAATTCAGACTAGTAGTTAATCCCCAGTAGAGTCACAGTGTTGAGAACTAGGACTAGTGTTTGGAAGTGCATCTATCTCCCTATCTGTTAAGATAATAACTCAAACACAAATTATTAACATTTATTTTGTACCCAGACTAATTGTGTGGTTTTGTAACTGACTATTTTTTATAGTATTATATTTCAATTTTTTGTTGTTGTTGAGGGAAATAAAAAAAGTTTTACACAACTTAGTACTGGTGTTGTTCCTTAAAAGTATCAGCTTTTAAAATATTTTGCAGCATATGATTTTTCATCATATTCTGATTAAATTTTGCTGTAAACATTTGCTTTGCTGCGGAACTTTGGAATGCTAGCTGTTTGTTCAAGTCATATGTACTTCATAGTCATACAACTTTGCAGCATTTTGGTGTCTGCTACTTCTTCTATTTTATGAGTGTAACATTTTGTATGGCTACATCACAGTTACAGAAAAACCTCCAATAAGTCACCAGGCTTGGCAGCTCCACCTGCTGAAACTTCTCTTCCATTTCTCCTTGGGCCTTATGGCCTAACGATACAAAGTTCTTCAATCACAATCTAAACTGAGGGATGTTGTTGCATCTGTCTAGAAACTTTGTTAGCTTCTTTTAAAGCTATAGTTAGTGTAATGTGTAGGTTTAATGACTATAAAATAAAACTGCCTTAAATCCGTGAACACTATGATTGCCTGATATAATTGAACTTAATGGTTTGTAATTGATATTTGCTCACACTAGCTTTTCCCAATGTTATGAAGGTTCATAATATATGAAATCCTCATTTAAGAAAATTATCAGTTGATAAAGTAGGATTGTAGTACCTCTACACCTAAATATCTGACACACAAGAAATTGCTAATTTTACACTAACATTAGGGATATCACTGCTCAAGATACAGAAATAAAATTTTCTGTCTTCAAATCCAAGACTAGTGAAATAACGTAAACCTAAATTTATGAGGATTTGGTGTTAGGGTATAAAAATATTGTGGACAGTGTTATTATTGATGCTTTTTAAGTTTTCATGATTTTTTTTTTGTCCAGGTCTCCAATGGAAGACGCAGCAGAACTGTTGTTGAGCACTTTGTCGAAGGAGGAAGTGATTTCCAGACCTATTTGGCAGTTTCCTCAGTTCCTTGAAATTCTCCTGGAGGCTGGAGCCATCAGCTGTGGTGAGCTGGATGTCATAAAACACCAGCTGGACTCTCCAGAGATGGCTCCGTTTCTCATGAGTGCACTGTGTCGGGCGGGATACCCGCACCTGCTGCGAATGGCACTGCAGCACCGCCCAGGACTGGCTACCCTGGCTATTGACAGTGTTTCATCGACACCAATACATGTAGCTTCAAGGCACGGCCAGCCTGCGGCTGTGCGGATGCTGCTGAATGCAGGGGCAGACCTGGAGGCAGCGAGAGAGAGTGACGGTCGGACTGCACTGCACGAGGCGGCGACGTGTGGAGGCATCGGCGGAGCCGACGTGGCCAGAGAGCTGTTGAGGTCCGGGGCCCGGGTGGACTGCCAGGACAAGGCAGGCAGAACGCCTCTACAACTAGCGGAGGCAGCAGGCCAAGTGGCAGTTGCACAACTACTGGCAGGGTCAGACACCAATGCAGAAGGAATGAACTCATCTGCGAGGCTGCTGCTGGAGGTGGCAAGAGAGGGTGACAGATGTACAACACAGCACGAGGTAGCAGCATATGGAGGTACTGGTGGGGGCAATGTGGGCCACACTGGTGTCGCACAGCCACTAGACCCGGCAGCGGCAGAAACCACTGCAGGAGGAAAGGGCTCGTCTGCGAGAGTGCCACTGGAGGAGGCGAGAGACAAAGACGTTTGTACTGTGCAACATGAAGCAGTGGCATCTGGAGGAAGTGGTGGGGCTGAAATGGCTAGAGAGTTGTCAAGGTCCGGGGATCAGGAGGACCTTCAGTACATCGAGACACCACTGCAGTTAGCTGTGGGTGGCCCACAGCTACAAGGCTCGGCAGGGGCAGATACTGCTAATTATAGTGATGAAGGATCATCTTTAAGGTATGGTATATGATTGCATTAATAATTAGAGTCTTCATTTTTATTCTGATTTTTTAGTCAAGAAAATATATCACATTCATATTATGTGTGTGATTAAACGTACCAGTCTAACAGTTTGGCTGAATATGTTTAAGGTGACATGGTAGACTTTGCCCATCACGTCTTCCCCCGATAAGTTAAAAACTATTAATGTTTGTCAATCTGGGTTCTAGTTATCTGCAAAAAGGGCTTGTACAAATTGTGTTACATCTTGTTTTTATCAGGTGTTTCTTAGGTAGTTTTGCCATGAGCAACATTATCTAATGAAGGCCCAAACCCAGTTTGCACCTGTAGATGCAACAGGTGAATACTGTGCTCTCTTAAAAATCTTCATTTCAATAACAAAAAATTATCTATGAAGTCGATTTAACAATTCTGCAGTTTTTTCACGTATTTCTATGTCCCAGAATACTGTACCACAAGTCGAGTCCTGTGTTCATTCTTATCTAGGGTCTTAGTGATGTATATCCAGTGTTTCCTGAAAGTATAGTAAAACCTTCATGAACATCATCTGTGCAAGAAAGGAAGCCAATTCAATTCCCCAAGAGACATCTACAATAATGTGTTTGTTTCATCGAGCATGGTTGAGTGGTTATGCTGTGGCCTTACATTCAAAAGTAGGCGGGTTTGAAACTCTATCTGGGTATCCAGATTTGGGTTTTCCATGGTTTGATTGGTAGGTGAATGCTGCGGTACTTCCTTCAAAAGGCCATGGCAGAATTCCTTTCTGTTTCTTATTCCCAATCCCATTCTGCCTATAATCACCTCAGCCTCAATGAGGCATAAAGCCACAAGTTAAAAAATTTGTTTGATTCCATACACTGACTTATGGTCTCTTTTGTTGACCTATCCCATTAAGGTTTATTTTGATTGTTATTCATTTTTGTGTTTTCCCTGTGGTCTGAATGTTTTTCCATGAGCTTATCTCTTTTATCTTTCCAATAATATTTAGTAAGGAAACTGACTGCTAAGAATTGTATGCCTGAGGATCCTGTTCTCTACTTTTCTTAAAAATTATCTCCTTGGTGCTTTTGTTCTTGGCATTGGCTCAGAGTTGTATAACTGTGGACAGCAAATCTCGATACACATGTCAACAAGGAGTAATAAGAATTTATCTAGATCTATTTTTGCATGTTACTCCTGTAGGATGAAGTGGTACAACCTGCAATAGACATGAGGCACCTTTTTGGCATATATAGCTGTGGGTGTTTGCCAGGCTTTCTGTGCTTATCAGATTATGCATCATTAGCAGATGTATATAATTGGCAATTTTCGTTATCCTGTCCTTAAAAAAACTATAGTAATACATAGTTAATATTAACCTCTTTGTACTTTTCTTTACATTTGTTATTCCGTTTTTCTCCAACTACTTAATCTGCTCATATTTAGTTGCATAGGTAAACCCTATCCTTGTACACACTTAGAGTGAAAGAATTTTTCAGCAGCGGCCAAGAATAATAATAAAGTGTGTACAACTTGACCTGTTCATTTTGTCAAATTAATTTCTTTATATTTAAACCTTCTATTTTTTAAAAGTATTTCTTTACCTTCCTGTATTTCATAATTTCTTGTAGTAGCTATAGAAATTTCTGGTTGCAGCATTTCAATTTCCCACATTTACAATAATACATTTCTTACTAGCTTAATTATTTTAAGTTTTATTTACCACCCTGCCACTTTCTTATTCTATTGTGTTGCCATTTTACTAAACATGTTCAATGTTCATCAATTTTTTTATAAAGGTGAATAACACACCAATACAATTGAATTTTGTTTTATTTTTGTGTCATACACATTTCACTCTATTTCAAGAGCATCATCAGTGACATCTGTTTGGTATTTATACATTTAGTTACTTACATTTGGTTTAAAAAATAATGTAAACTTGAGGTGAAATTAAAATTACTTATATGTTACTTTTTTACTAATTTCTCATGATCAGGGTTAGCTTCTCTGTGTAGGTTTTGGAGAATCTTCTGTTAGGTATAAAGCACTACACTGCACCGACCAAATTTCACATTGTCACTATTATTTACTGCCACTATCGTTTTCAGAACATGAGAGAGTAAACACCACTCAACATCAAACCATCCTTAAACACATAAGGAATCAGCAATAAGACACATGCTCAACTGACTAAATAGGACACCCCTAAACAAAGAAAATTACAAATCAGAATTCAACACAATCATACTAATAGCTACCAGAAATGGATATATAAAAAAAAAACAGAATAAGTTACACCAAATAAACAACAACATCAAAAAACATATATAAGACAGCACAAAACACCATTCCAACTCTGCTACAAGCAAATACAAACACTAATACGAACTCAGCATCAGAAAACAAACTACCCACACAAGTAAAAAAAGAAAAATGGCATGTTATATCCTACATCAATAAAAAATACACATAAAATAGCAAACATTCTCAAAAAATAAGGACTCAACATCATATTCAGAACCAATAACTCCATAGATGAAAACCAAAAAAAGACATCACAAACAAAATCAAATACCATAATTCAGGCATATACAGACTCACATGTCAAAACTGTGAAGCTCAATACATCGGCAAGACATGCAGACAATTCGAAACAAGATACAAAGAACACTTAAGAGTGCTGAAATACACTAACAACTCCACATTTGCAGAACACCTTCTAGAACACAATCACCAACCGACAGATATCCACACAGACATGCAAATACTCACCATAAACAATAACAAACTACAGGCATTAACATTTCAAGAAAATTATTACATCCAAAAAGCACTAGTGGAAGGAAAGCAGATTATAAATGATTATACAAACTTGATTAATCAAACACTATGTGCCATATTAAAAAAGAATGAAATATTCACAAAAAGACAACCATCAAAGATAACACAAAGTTGACAGTAAAAACCAAGGACCTCTAACCACAATAAAACCTGAATCAGAAACAAGCACACTCTATATGGACCGGTGAAAACCATGGCATGGTGTTTACTCTCTCATGTTTTGAAAACGATAGTGACAGTAAATAATAGTGATAATGTGAAATTTGGTCGGTGCAGTGTAGTGTCTTATACCTTCAGAAGAGTCTACAAATCCTACACAGAGAAGCTAACCCTGATCATGAGAAAAAAGTAAAAAGGTAACAAGTAAGTAAATTTAATTTCACCTCAGCTTTATATTGTTTTGTAAACCAAATGTAACTAACTAAATGTATAAATACCAAACAGATGTAACTGATCATGCTCTTGAAATAGAGTGAAATGTGTACGATACAAAAATAAAACAAAATTCAATTGCATTTCGTGTTATTCACCTTTATAAAAAATTGATTCAGTCGCAATTGAGGAAATGGCCCACAACATCCAGTTATTTAGGTTCAATATTCTTTACAATTATATTTGTGTTTTGTTTTAATAGACATTGTTTCTCCATTCTTCCTATCTCCTTGAATTGTTCCTTTTTCCTCTCTATTGTGCTGCTGTCCTTATTGCATTTTTTCCCAACTTTTCTTGAAAATTCTATTCAGTTCATAAATATATGGCTTCATTATAATTACACATCAATTCAGTTTTTGTGTTGGCTACTGCTTTACTAAATCATGGTGCATGTATCACAACTGCTTCGTGGCCACATATTTCCTTTGAGAATTCAAGAGTAAATTGTTATCGTTATTTGGAAAAACATCATACATGTCTCTCTTTAGTGCTGTGCTATGTTGCTTCTGAGGTATTCACAAATATCTGCTTTACTATTTTAATTCATCTTTATGTGTAATATGGTTATCACAGTGGGGTTTGTTTGATTTTTGGTCTCACAGCTTTTAGTTTTTCACTATCATATGACCAAAGTTTTGTTTTGCATGATTGCTTTTTTAGTGTCAACTGTTCACTCAAATTTTAACAATAGTTTATGGTTCAATTAACTGAACCAAAATAATCAATACTGCTTCTGGAGGCTTTAATACCAGCTGAATTTTACAGATTTATTGGCTTCATTAAACATTCTAGATCTCAAAAGTAGAACAGCAGGGTAAAGGGAGCATGCACAAACTACGTGGCTTCATCCAGAGGGGGAGGTGGGGGTTGGCTGGATGGCTACACTGGGCTACGTGGGGGAGGGAGGTTCTGAGCCAGGCCACATAGCTTTTCTTTCATAACATTTTTTACAGTTAAAATTAGGTACAGAACACACAATAGCGAATGAATATTTAATTCCCTCAGTTAATTATCTCCATATGTAATTTACAATAGTCTGACAAGAGAAAACAGTACAAAATGTCTTCTGGAATCAAAAGGAAAAAAGCTACGTGGAAGCAGAGGCAAAAGCCACGTAGGGGGCTACGAGGAGGGGGGGGGGGGGGTGATGGGAGGTTAACAGGAGGCCAAAATGGTGCTACATGGGTTATGCACGCTCCCAAACTGAGTCTCGTTCGAGGAGAGAGATAATTTAGTTTAAAACTAAGACTCATAAATAAATTTTTAAAAAATTGTTTTTGTGGAGAGCAGCCCTTTTTGAATCAAAGATTGGTTGCTGCTTCATTTTTGAGATGTGGTTTTGTAAAATACTCTTGAAAATTAAGTGGAGACAAAGTGGACCTTTTTCAGGTGGAAGAAAGATAGATAGGATGGGTTTTGCTAACTTATTAATTTAAAAAAAGCTGAAAGTAAAATCTTTAGATGCAAATAGTGAATAAAATAAATTAAGCTGTTAATAAAAGACATACATTTATCATAGTTTATTACAGGAAAGGAATAGATGGTGGGAAGGCTTTAAATGAGTGGAAGGGCTGATGATAGGAAGGGAAGCTAATACTGTGAGACCATTTTTTGAAGTGTTAAAGTGTATATATATTTTTGTTACACCTTTCTTTCTAATTAGATCTGTACACAATACACATCATAAATGTAACTGCAGGAAATGAATTTCTATACTCCTTTACTTTTGATGAATGCAATAATTGAGATTGGAATATCACAATATTTTTGTCACAGCTTATTTGTGCAACTCCATTCAAATCTAGTTTTGTGTCAAATCCTTAGAAGGATTTTTAATGATTACTAATTTACTAAAACTTGATACAAATCACACTACCACCTTCTACCTGTTTCATGAACACTTAACACAGCAGGCATATGCAAAAAAGTGAGTATAATATGCTTTGGTTAGTGGATGCTTTCAGTAACTTGACAAAAGTTTCAGGGTTCTATAAAACTCAAGAAATGTTAAAATATTAACAAATTGCTAATAACTAAATAGTTCAAGATAGTTATTCAAAACTTTTATGTTTCATAGGCTCACTCTTATAAAAGATTTCACCTTCTCTGTAATTATTTCAAAGGTTCTTTCAGTCTATTTCTAAATAGTTCCTCCTGCATTTACCACCAACATCAGATTGAAGTATTTCGTCGCATTTTATATAAATAAACGATTGAGGGGCTTTGAGTCATGTTAAAATGGCACACTTGTGGGATATCTCAGTCCTCATTTTCAACCAAATTTCAATTATTATTATTTGTTTACACGCTGCCAAGGAAGTGGTGAAAGACAAATGGCAACACAGCGTAATGAAGTCATCCACTCTTCTTCTCGTTACCAAGGCAAAACTGTTTCAGCATTTTAATAGCACGGTTCCAGACCATACTGAGTTGATAACCAGAGTCCCTGTTAACAAATAAATCAGTTGTTCTGATTTCTACAGCTTCTGTGATAATGCTGGACCAAAAATCTTTGTCCTGAGCTAAAGTTGTAGTTTTCTTCAAAATCAAGTCTATGACCTTCTTACACACAGTATTCGGCCACAGCGGGATTTCTCTTCTTGCCCAAGATGAACATTACACAACACAACACTGCATTTGTCTGATATAACCACAGCCGCATTCACATTGTATATAATATACACCAGGAGTTCATACACCTAGGTCATCTGTAATGCTGCCTACCAAGTTTTTAATTTTAGTAGGTGGTCTGAAAATTGTCTTGACTCTGTATTAAGTCAACAATCAACGTATATTATAACTTAGGGCACCAAGGAAAGCAGAAACGTGAGGCCCTTGGTATTAGTATGATATTTCTGTCGATATTCCTTCTTTTCAAACCCGTGACTAATCTGCCCCAGATTATAACCATTATATAAGAATTTTCTCAGGAGATAATCCAATTAATCGGCTAGGCTATCTTTGTCACAAATCCGTTGTGCTCTGTGTACCAAGGTGGTTAATACAGAGGTGTGTTGTGCTGGATGGTGACAAATGTTGGTATTTAAATATAAGTCAGTATGGATACGCTTCTATTGAACAGTGTCCCAGTGAAGTGGCGGCATGATTTTATAACACATCTAGAAATGGCAGCAACCAACCTCCTCCAATTCCGTGTGAACCGAATATTTTCATGGGTCAAATTCAAATGTGTGGGGAATTGGTCAGGACTCTTTCTTCCACATGGCCAGTCTAGAATGTCTCATCAACATAGCTGTAAGAACATTTTGTCTGTAGCGGTGCATTGTTAAGTGCCTCTTCTTCAAGAAACTTCAGTAAGAAATTTGCAATGACAGGAGACAACAGCAAGCCCATTCCTGCACCATCCACTTGCTTGTAATATTCTCCTTCAACAATAAAATAAGTGGTTATCAAATGGTAAAAATATCAATCTTTTCTGATCCAAATGCATCCTTAAAAGTTGTATGGAGTCTTCTTAGAGGACACGTGTAAAAAGAGACACCACATCAAAGCTCACTATTAAATCACCCAAATCTAACATTATGCTGTCTAAGATTTCCACAAACTCACTGGAGTTTAAATTTTGGCAATAACCCATCCCTACTAATGGCTATAGAATATCTTTGAGGTATTTGGCCAGAAAGTAGGGCTATCAATTGCACTTACAATATGTCACATTCGTAATTTTACTTAATGTACTTTTGGTAGACCATACAACCTAGCAGGAACTGGAGCGTGTGGTTGGAGTCGTTTCTTCACATCTTCCAGTAGTTCTAAGGAGCGGATCAACTTCATAGTCAAGCATGTCAGCTTAGACGTTAGGTCTTGGTTAATCTTCGTGTATGCTTGGTCCTGCAAAGGCTGCATCATTTCACTATAATAGACAACCTTGCTTAAAACCACTGTGCAGTTACCCTTGTCTGTTGGAAAAATAACAATATTTTCGTCTTTCTTCAGCTCATGACGTGCACAACTCTCTTCACTGGAAATATTTGATTTAGGTAGTTTATCCTTATAAAGCACCCGGCTTGTTTCACGTCTTAACTACTTTGCTTCTTCTGAAGGTAGCAAACGAACTGCACTTTCCACACCACTGATAATCTCCCAATAAGGCACATATTTATGTATCGGAGCAAAGTTGATACCATGATAAAACAGATGTCGTCGAAGGAACAAGTCCTCTGACTGAGAGCTTAATAATAGTTCATGCTGAAATCAGAACAACTCACTTATTAGTTAACAGGGACACTGGTTATTTATGCAGTGTGTCCCGGAATCCTGGCTATTAAAATACTGCAAGAGTTTCACCTTGGTAACGAACAGAAGAGTGGATGACATCATCATGCTGTGTTGGTTTTTATCTTTCATCGTTTTCGCGGCAGCATGTAAACAAACAGTTAATCATTGACATTTGGTCAGTACCGGATTAACCTTGTAGCAGGAGGTAGGAAATACTAAGGGCCTCGCGCCTGCTAGGGGGCCTCACGCCTCCTAGGGGGGGGCCCGCACCTGGGCGCGATGGGTGGCTTTTTTTTAGCTCTTCAATTTTCCCTGGACGGTAAAAATCAAGAGCCTCTTCTTCTCATTTGCTACAGGCCCCGCGCTGTCTTAATCCGGCCCTGCATTTGGTTGAAAATTAGGGCTGAGATAGACACCATCAAAACGTCCCACAAGTAAGACATTTTTAAGTGGCTGGAAACCTGAGATGAGTTTATTTACTCTTAATAAAGTTTCTTAAGTATTCATTTACAGTCGCTAACAACACTTATATGCATTTCAAATCTCATAATTTCTGAAGGACACCTTGTGTGTTGAAATATAGTGTCCACTTTTGTGGGGTCTGACAAAAAATAAAATTATTTAACAAGTAAGCAAAAGAATGCAATGATCAACAAAACTTATGTTTTCTTCTATGCGCTAAAATGTTCCTCTGAATCTAATCTAGCTAACGAAACATTTCTCTGCCCAACAACACAAGAAATTATCAGTAGTCAACAAAAAACAAATCTTAAGTTTTGACTGAATTTATGCCATCAGGCTAAAAATGATAGGCATCACTGACAAGAGAAATATAACACTGAGCTCATTTGTTTTGTAATAGATACTTTCTATTTCGATGCTTATATATCAGAGAGGTGCCTCAAACAAGCCTCTTTTCTTAGCCACCATGCTTGCGCCATGGAAAATGGTCATCAGAACAATTTTTATGAATCATTGATAGGGAAGTTGATACTTTCTCCTTTTGTGATCACATATCTGGGTCAACTAATAGCAAGGTTGGCAGCAATAATTATGTTTGGTGACATGATTTCCAGAGAGATTGCTGTACCTCGAATATTATGCATAGGAAATGAGATAAATGTCTTATTTTGAATAATTTTCATGTAGTTTACTGCAATGATCCATGAGTGATGGAAGCAATTTTGCGAGATCAGAAAGGAGTACATTTAATAATCTGTTAATTTATTGCATCTGATTGCACTTTGAAGAGATATGAGTGACTTGGAATGTGAAATATATGAAACACTTTTAAAATTGTATATCACAGGACAGCCAAAACACTGAACTCTGGATGAGTATGAAGCATATTACATGTATTGAAGCTAATTAGGTGGGCAATTCCAAGCTCACATGAAATGAGGGAAATTGAACCAAAAGAGTGAAAGAGTAGTAGTAGTAGTCCTAACAAACAGTGAATTTGGATGTAAGGATCGCTAGGAAAATAAAACCAGCAAACAAAAAAGTAAAAAAACTGCGGTAGGAGATTATGATCCATGAGATCCGCAATCAATATATATAGTTCCGTGATTGGTCAACAGACAGACATAAAATCTAAATTTCGAAATTCTGACCATCTCTGCCATAACTACACTGGATTATGCTTTTGGAAATAAAGTACAGACTTAATATATCTGAATATTTACTATATGGCACAGTATATATGACAGGCCAATTCCTGGGCATTTAGGTTCTACCACATATTATTTCACAGTTTATGCAAGTTTCAATTTCCAGATGAACACATTTTGATACAAAATGCCAGAAATGAAATGTATCTTTATTCCTTATACTCTTTCCAATTTTTATCACAATATCGAAAGTTTTATCATCTTGAACATACTAATTACTACCAAATTCCATCTCTGCTTCTTTATCATATCACCCACTCTTTCTCTTTTAAGTTAATTTCTGCAAGAAAATGTAGCTGTCCTACTTTGCAAGCTCTCCAACTCCTGTATTTCATGCCCATAGTGTAGATCCAGTAGTGTCACAATAGGGGATTAATGTTTGTATCCTTGTGTAACCTGTACCCCCATCTAGTACCACCTCTTCAGTGTGTTCTGCAAAATATATTCTGACAAACTGTAACTACTGTTATATCATATGCCTACTCGAAACATTTCCCCCTCAGCCATATAGTTGCATAAACCAGTATTTTTCTCTGTGCCTATTAAGCTTTTTTACATTTTGTTAATTCCTTATTGATCTACATGGCTAGATATTGTGCCAACATTCCTTAGTAACTACTCACAACCCTCCTTCATTTTAATGCTGTTATAAAACTTTATGTATGACTAGAAACCAACAAAAAACTGTAAATTAGAATCATGAACAGCAATTGTCGTAGAGAACATCTGTTCTTATACTACATTTGGCGCCTTATATCGTACCCTGACTAGTTTCTTCTTCCGTTTTAAGACTTTGTAGGTTGGCGGCGGCGGGGACCGATGTCAACGCCAGAGATAAATTCAACATGACAGCGCTGCACAGGGCTGCAGATAGCGGTGATGTGGGAGTGGTGAGGGCCCTGCTGGTGGCCGGCGCCTACAGGAACTCTGTGGGCCGGCGTGGGGCAACGCCACTACACTTCGCAGCAGCGGCAGCCAACGCCAGTGCGGTGCGGATGCTGCTGGTTGGCGGAGACATCAACGCCAAGGATGCGGAAGGCTGTACGCCACTGCACTACGTAGCTCGCTGCACAGACAGGGTGAAGACGGCGACAGCCCTGCTGGTGGCCGGGGCGGACGCCACTTCCAGATACCAGGAGGGGATGACTCCGCTGCACTGGGCGGCACTGAGTGACCATGTCCGTATCGTGCGGCTGCTGCTGCACACAACAGACGTCAATGTGGCTGATGACAGTGGTTGTACGCCACTGCACCTTGCAGCCTCGTGTGGCCGCTCCGCCGTGGCGAGAGCGCTGCTGCAGGCCGGGGCGGACAAGACGGCGAGGAACAAACAAGGCAAAACAGCGCACGACCTGAGCAGTGGAGCGCTGAAGGGACTGCTCATGTAGTTACGGGGTTGATTCTTATAAATTTGTGCTTTAAAACTTCTTTTAAACATGAAATAGAAGGAACATTTATAGCTGTTTTATTAAAAATGTATTATAAAACTTGTTTTACTTATTATTATACTACCAGTTATTTTACTACTTTCTGTAAATATCTAATAAATTATTTCTTCGTAATGCTAACCCATGTCATACCAAAATATTTGATACTCTAATACAAAGCTGATGTAGTTTCTAATGAATATGAACTGTTATAAAATAATTTATCTATTGAACAACAGCTATCTGTATTAAGTTTCTAGTATTTTAATGTGAGATTAAGCAACTCTTCACTTCCCTTTTTTTTAATGAGCGGTCTATACAGCACCAACACTGTACTACCTTTCATTTGCATCTTTTTTTTTTGACTGTTGTTGTTACTAGACAAACATATGGAAAATAACCAATATTAGATGATTTTAGGATGACACCATATATGTGCACCACATTACCTATTTTCGGGATGACAGGAAGTTATTGTGGAATAGTGATTAGTGAGTATTGAATTTAACTATCTTCCTAAGTAAGGGGAGGGACAGAGTAAAATGCTATGCAGCAAGGGCCAGGATATTTCGTTGCATAAGTTTTTATTTATTTCCTTTAACTGATGTCATATTAAGGCTGCATGTAACTATGTCAGCCAATCAAGCATTCTAGTATGGATTTGAATCATGATGAAGAAAGATGTAAGAACCAGTGAAGATTTTGGTCAGTTTTATATCGTGATACATGTCACTAACATGTAATACAGTTGAAGTATAAATTCGTGTGTGACAGCCGCTTTCATTTTCTAATGACAATATTAGCGATGTTGATAGTTAGGTTGATTTGCAACGTGGACTAGTATGACAGCACAGTTTTGTCAACAGCATAAGGCATGAGGGACTGCACTGAGCATAATTTTATAACAATTCAGGATGACATCAGATACTTTTTGCTATAGCGTAAGGAACGAGAAATTGTATAGAGCATTATTCTCCAACAAAATATTGTATACTGTATTGTATTTAAATAAAGATTGGGAGAACAATTGTTTTATGAATTCACAATGTGTTTGCCCAACTTTTTAAAATCAGAATTAATGTTTCTAGCCTTAATAATCTTAAACAACACATAAAAATGTTGCATAGAACCAAATATTTATGGTTAGAAGAAAAAGTAGAAGCAGGGTCATCGCGTTGGATCCGGAAAAACAATTCAAAGCTGTGCCGTGGATTTTGGTGTAGATAGCAGCAAAAGTATTTTTTCAATCTCCATCTGCTAATAAAAGTTTACAACAAAGCATTGGTGAAAGTTTTGGCACTGTAGTCACAGACAGTGGCGTATTTCAAGCTGGTGCAAACCAATTTATGGGAAACTTTTTAGTTGCCAACATGATTTCGCTACATGTTGTAGAATTCAAAACGTTTAAGAAGCTAATCAAAACGTTAAATCCCGGTAAGAACTCAAATTCCATAGGGACATTGGGAAGACGCATGGAGGAAGGAAATATATGGAGACGACGAATTGAAGTAAAGCGTGGCGGAGGAGGAGTGGGGGGGGGGGGTTGAGGTGGGGCATGGCCGGAGTGGAAGGGACATGGCCGCTTCCATACAAACACGGGGAATATGTACAAAAACCTCAAGGGGACTCTAGGATAAACGTGACGACGCAATCTGGTGATGGATTATTATGTAACTCAATGAGACAAATAAAAAAAGAAGAATAAATTTGTTTGATATCCGGCTTAGTTTTCGAGATATTCTGTCTCAAATGTGAAATGGTTTTGGTTGAAATTCAGAAGAAAAAAATTGTTCAAAGTCAAAATTGATGTTGGATTCTTATTTAAAAAGAGGAGACAAATGAAAAATAAAGAATAAACATTTTCGATATCTCACCTAGTTCTCAAGATATACTGTATCAAAAGTTAGGTGTCTTGAGTTGAAATGGAGAAGAAACATTTCGCAAAACTCAAATTTAATGATCGATTCTTATGTAACACGACGAGACAAATCGATAATAAAGAATAAAATGTTTCGATATCTTGCTTAGTTTTCGGGATATACTAGGATTGGGTTGATATGTGGCCTGGACAAGAAATAAATTCTGCCAAAGCTACAATGAATTACATGCAGAATGGATATTCAGTTTTTTTACTACCACTTGTGGTTAGGTTGAAATGCGGCCTAGACCAGAATAAAAATAGTTATCTTGTTAATATACATCGTAAGCTTAATTGGAAATGGTTGGAAGTAGTTTCCATCGCGATATATGTTTTGTCACCAACTTGGTTCTCATGAAATTACTAACAGTAATAGATAAATTCTTTGTCTCTCATGGAACAACAAAACCATTCTGGTACAGACTGCATTTAGACCTAACCACAATCTCCATTAAATTGCCGTACAGAATCAAACTATGTAGACATACCCACACACGCGTATTTGAATCGCAAACTGTATTTACAGTAACATCGTTTGCTTTATCAAGATTCCTAGATTGCATAGCATAATTTAACACATTTAATTTCATCATACACTGTCAGTATAAACTGCAACGTGACGAATGAAAGCGCAATACTAAATTCACTGAATCGCGATGTAAAACACACCCCTTTAAATATCATTTTCAACACTCGTTAAAAAGTAATGCTAGTCTATTATGTGCAAAATAGCAAGGTATGCTGATTTTCTACACTACACCAACAAAAATTTGAGAACAGAGTCATCCCATTGAGAGCTATGACTAAATATTTATAGACAGGCATCGAAGTTTGTAATTCCTACCGCCCACTTCAACAACGATAATTAGAATTCAACTTACTTATGAAATGATATTCCAGGTTCTTTCCTGTATGGCCTATTTGTGTAACCGTACGCAACACAAGATGGCATTATAAAATACTTATACACATTACAAAATGAAATAATCTCTGCATCTAACACATTGTGAATTTCGTATTTGTTTGGAAGCGCAATATCGCCGCTGCCGCCACTGCGCATGCGCGAGAGTTTAGAGCCTGCTTCACAGATTTAACGTCACTTCTCCTCCATATATTTCCTTCCTCAATGGGTAGACGTGTTTTTGAGGTTAACTTTTAATGGATAACTGTGTCTTGCGTTCAATTTCAAAAAATTTAATGGTTTAACGATTATCGAAGTTAACTTTTTAAGTAGCGGATTAATTATGTTAACTTTTTGATTAACTGTGTCCAGGTATGATCGCAACCTACCACAGCCGCTGCTGTTATAGTTGCTGGAAATAATAATAATACAAACAGCAGTTTCAGGAGAATTTATTAGGAGGAGCGCTTTGGTATGCGGCATACAAGGCGCCAGACGCACTTAGAGTACATTTTGAGGTTCTGATCTCTACTTGTTACTCAAGCTGTAACTGCCTGGCGTGAGATCCGTTGTGTTTAGCGCACAGCAGTTGGCGGCCGTGGCACAGACCGTTTTGAGAGTGACATAGCGTTTCGGCGATCAGCTAAACTGCAACATTGCCATAAACTGCTGAAAATTTGCATTTGAAATTAATTTTCATTGCTGTGCTGCAGGATAGATATTTACCAATATGGCACCAACTGAGCTTGAAAAAACGAAAAGTTAATATAGGAAACATTTATTAATTTTTAATATTTGGTTCAATATGAGGAAGAACATGAAATTCTTTAAAATAGAGCGTTATTTAAATTTATATCAACAGAAAGATTCTAGAGAAGTCTGTGTAGGCTGTCAACAGATTATTGTTTGGTTTTACGATTCGTCAAAGTCGAGGCAATTAAAGACAGATGAGAAACAAACTTTCAGGAATATGGCCAAGTTCTTTTGATGGAACCATCCCTATATTTCCGAAAGAAAGATGGCTGGATGGGGATTCGAACCAGCGTCCTCCCGAATGCGAGGACTCAACGTTCGATGCCTGATTTGCTGTGGTGACCTTGACAGTGAGGTAGCTCAAGTAGCAAATTATGCTCAACTACTCTCTAACGCGTTGCTGTTGCAATCGATCAATTCTAATCAGGTTTATTATAACTGGCAGCTATATCATCTATTGAGATTTGGTGTATTAAAATTAAGTAAATTGCAATGGTAGGCATGTTCCAGTGGCAATTTCCCTAGTCGGCTAAATAACCTTTTCTTATTATACTTTTTATCATTATCTTACATACTTTGGGTGTAAAGTCCCCACATCCATCTACTTTTCCCCTTTACACAATTTAATTTTAAATTTCCCCATAGTTTTTGGTAAACTTATTCATTGCTTTGTTTACTTTTCCTCCTATACCTTACCCGCTCCCTTCTGTACGAAATCGAGTGCCGGCTTGTTCCCATAGCTGTTTTCACACGATGAAAATTAACACCATAATGAATCAGATATTGCTGTTATACGGAATACTTTGTAAAATTCAAAAACTTTTTCCTACTTCTCTTGTAATTTTCAACGTATTTGACGCTCGGTTAGTGACATCTTGGATACTATTGACTATTATGGTATCCCATGCAACAAATTTTTTCTAAAGTTTTAGCTCAATAACCGGTTCAGGGTAAATAAAATGCATAACAATGTGCAAACGTGAGATCTGCGACTTGTTTCGTCTCCGAACTGGTGGGCTGTAGTGGCAGCAATAGGACTGCGTTCTCCTTTGTTCTGGTCAGGCCTAGCAGTATAACGTCAGTGAAAGCTGTGTGCAATATCTTGCTTGGTCGGACTACAAAACGTAAACAGCATGTGAAACACAGGCACAAACGATATTAGTAACATCGTATTCAGAAAATATGAGCATGAAATGTATATTTTGTGGTGTATACCATATTGAGTTGTTCCAGTTCTGGTATAAATAATGCTTCTGCGCTGAGGAGAAAAGTTTTTGAAATGTTTGGAATCTTTGTGTTTTGTGCTTGCACCACAGTCCATCAAATTGGCCTGCTAAAAGGGGAACGCGGACAGCTGACAGATGGAGGCGAAAATTCGTCTCACACTGGGTTTCGAACCTGGGACCTCTCGATCTGCAGCGTTGTAATATTACGTGATGCGATTTGACTCGCAGATAGTCTTTGTTACAGGCTGCACAACTGACCGCCATTCTGGAACTAAATCTTCTTTTGTTTGTAACAGTTTTCGATTTATTAGTACATTCTGAAAGTTATTACTTTCTTGATTGTGTCCTTTAAAATAATTGCGGCCGCTGAAAACCCGCCTTCTATGAGAATATTTCACTTTTGTAACGTTTAACACTTTTTTCTGTTTGGTATTGATTTAGAACTTCCCTATTTTTTTCACATGTGAGAGGGTAATTGTAAGATACGGACATATCAACAGTTTTTCACGTTTTGACAGACAGCAGTTTAATTTTTCCTGTAAACAGCTCAACAGTTGTTGTACATTTTTTAAAAAGACACCATAAGTAGATATTGGTAGGAAAATTGATGTAATAGTAGTTCTCGTTGACGACTTGTTTTAGATTATTTTGGTTTGCTGCTCTCAACAATATTTCCGAACAAGTTTTATTTTTGAACCAACATATCACCTCAAGGAACACATAAGCCTGCTTTATTTGATTTGATCCGTCAACAATTCATTGCTTGGGAAGTTTTAATTCTGTTAAACAATGTAAATCGCAGAAGGTTTAGGCAGCTGAAACTGATTTTTTTTTTATTCTCTCTCTCTGTATTTCTGCAGTATTAAGCACCGACAAGATGAGTGTTGCTGACAGTGAATCCGTCTCTCTGGAGGTAAGGTACATCTGGCTTCTTATTGCCAGCAGAGGTTCAAGTCTACTAGAAACGTTGAAAAAGAAACGAGAAGGCGCTTGCAGTGCACAATATGGCAACACTGCAGACCTTCCGTCATTGTTGTAGCTTAATAAATATAAATGTCCAGCACGAGTTCCAACAATTTAGGCCGGTCATCCACAGGCACAGAATTCGTCCGCCCGACTGTTCGACAAAATATGACCAACTAATCCAGAGAGAGGTAAAGGCATTGTCACGCCTCCACTGGTCACGACCTACTCGGGCGAGTGACGGACCGATCCCATTGAAATTACCCGGACGTATTCGGCCGAATGGAAAACGCATGTTGCGCTCTTAATAAACAAGTCATCATTTTTTATCTTTAATTAGATTTTGAATTGTATTTTTTTCAAATTCTATCATAGAATGTGGTGGTACGCAATCACTATAAATATTTTTTAAAAATATCTACATAGTTATAATAATTATTTTAATAATAATTTTTATAGTAAAGACAATTATTTCAATTTTGTACTGGAAATTTCTCACTCGATATGACTAATGTCGGGACTGCATTTAAGCATAGGTTTAACAGGCTGCTGTCTACGAGCCTGCATCACAAAAAATTAAAGAGATAATTTCTTCTTTTTTAATCCTTTTTTTTCATTTTTTTATGTTTATTTATTTTTGAAATTGAAATATTGGCTTTCATGGAATTGGTAACATGGGCATAACACTCAAATTCATACTTTTTTTTTATAATTGTTCAGAGCGATGTTAATAATTTGTATCGAATATCTTAATGAATTTCAATTGGTTTATTTTATCTTAGCAATTCTATATTCTTCTCGATATGATATAGTAAAATATCCTGTAATTAAATAATAAATTTCAAATGTTTATTTCAGGTTTTTGGTTAGAAAATAACTATATAATGTGTATAACGGGGGGTTTTGTGGGGTCTTAATTACCATTATTATTATTTATTTGCATATTTATTGATTTATGAGTAATTGCAAAGAATGGGCGATATAAATATGTAACCATTTGTGAATATAAAAGGTTCACAAATCGACTGTTTATTTTAACCACAAAATAACCAAACGGATACAAGGTGTATTTACTTTAAAAATGAAATAAATAATTCAAAAATTCTTAATAAACATAATACTCCATCCTACAAAAATGTTCGTTATGCTATCAAGTTGACTTTGATCTAATAGCACTGAAAATATCATATTTTAAAAGAAACATTACTTTACAATACAGTTTAATTGATGTACTTGACTTTACAAAAGATACTACATAATAAAAATATGAAATCTTTGGAAAACGGACACACAATAGTATAGGGGCCTAATGATCATCATTAAAGTACTCATTTCAATATTCAATTCAGTCTGATGCATTATGAATGCAATTGTATCTGAAGCATAACATACGTATGCACGGGACTTATTTTGTTCATCTTGTTATTAGTTGTCCGGTAGTGAAACTATTATTGGGTGGAGCTATCCACTCAGAGTGTCATTTGGGTGGTCTCTTCGAGAAATATATTCATATGCAAATACTCGTTCGATTAAATGTTTTACCGTGAAATAACGTGCAGGCCTCGAAGTTGCTGCCTCATCAATCATCCTCACCCACACAGCACAATGTGAAAAAACATTTGTTCAGCGTTTAAAGTGAGAGTTAAAATGAAAGTAATTCCTTTATCCTGTCTTTAAACTCGAATTCCGATCGCTTACTACTGCAAGCTGCCAGCGTGGTAACTCGGCCAGCCAAGACCCCGCTTGAGATCCAAGTCCTCGATTTGTCGCCACAGCTCCAGTGTCGATAAATACCCGTTCCAGTCTTCTCTTCTGTCGTCCAATCACCATCCGGATACCCTCCATATGTGGACAGAATTTTACAAACAAAATAATAACAATTCTTAACCAATTGCTGATTGGAAGAAATACTTTCTCTCTCCCAGACGCCAGGGCACCATTATCGTGATTGGCGAGATGACCTCGTGATATTGCGTCGAAATTCGTTGCTGTTCGTAAATACTGCGGCTTTGCGTCTGCCATAAATCTACACAGATTGGCATCTTAAACCAAGCGTTCTTTTCAGGTAAAAGGGTGGAGACGCTGACCACCCGGCTTGGGAGACATTCATCCTAGCCCCTTCGTGTGTTGACAAAGACAGGTCGCCCTTGCATTGTGAAGGCAGGTATACACCACTGGACCCAAGGAGAGATGACCAAAAATTGTTCCGTTATGCTAGGCAAACAGACTTTCGCATACACGTAGTTGCCGGTACTAACACACTGTTAAACAATTGTATGATAGGCGTAAGGCTTATCATTACAAAGACAAAGTTGAATTTCAAAATATTTGCTGGGCAGGGCGCGCTTCACAGGATCAGAATAATGGTCTTCACATACTAAATATGACTATGAATCTCATAATATTTCGCAAGGCAAGATAAAGTCTATTTCTACGAAATGCATGTCACTACATATTTTATAAATAAAAAACACCCCGTTCGTTTGGTGTTGAAGCAACAATGATATATCGGCAATATGTGTCGGACGTTATTCGGCTGCAGTGGACGAGGTTAATCGGACGAACTGGTCGGCCGTCAAATCGACCGTTACTCGCACGAATGCGGTTCGGACGAAATTAGATTCCAGTGGACGATCGGCATTAGAATCACTATAGCATTTTTAAGACGCGTTTTCACAAAGATTCTATTTTTAGTGTCATGGAAACGAAATTGGGGGCTTGGTGTCACAGAACTCCAACATTTAAGAAATTGTCGCGACATTGTGAGGAGTCGGTTTTATCACAAGCAAAAATGTTTGGATGGCAAGAAGACAAGCAGTAAAATATATTTTTTATTTGATTTAATTACGATGGAACACACGCTCTGGTATCTATTTTTCTACACAACCAATCTTCCCCTTAGCTGTACCCGCCTACTATTAACTATAGGAATTTTAAATTTCAGCGTATTTTGTGAATTATTCGTTACTTCCATTGGTACTTACATACAAAGGAAAAGTTTTCCACTTAATTATGCCTGGAATCGAGTGTCAGCTTGTAGTCATGGTCAAGTTTTCAATTCCATTTCTCCAGTCAATATCTCTCCACACCTCATCGGTCCCAGGACTCTGTTCACCCTTCTACTAGCTTCGAATGCAAAAGCTGTGACACGATATTCGAGTGCCCATTAACACAGTTTTATTAAAACAGTTGTCAGCCTGCGAACACTCTTCCTAAAATGCTGTATTCTTTCACAAAACAGTAAGACTTCTGATTCCTGTAATCTGCTGTGTCCTGTCTGCTGTGGTAGTTATGAGGTTAATACATGTGAGGTAAGCCGCTATATTATAATTTATTTAATTTCTGATAACTGATTTGAAGATTGCAACCGTACACCATTTGAAGCTTTCACTAAGAAACGAAAAATTTTGCGTCATATGTCTGGCGTCATTTATGGTCCTGTCTTACCCTTCTTCACAGGAATGAACAGAATTTCCAAAACCGGGAGTCGAACACGCTAGTTTAGACACACGGTGTGTGTACTATAAAACATTCATTATTACCGAATGAATATATGTTTGAACGGGTGAGTTTTCTCTAAAATAAAATGATATACTTTAAATAAAGCCGAAAATTAAACGGCAATACGAATATAATATAATGTTATTGATGAATTTGCGATGGAGCGAACGCTCCAGTCTCAATCTTACTACACATCTGGCTTTCTCCTTTCCTCCTCCCACCTACTTTTGTGCTCTATTAATTATGACTATAAATTCTTTCATTGTTTTTGGTAAATTATTCATCAGTCCTCTTGTTAATTTACTTCAATCCCTTACACCCCTTCCTACAAGAGAAAATTTTGCCACACCCTTATGCCTGAAATCAAATGCCAGTTTGCGGCCATGGTCATATTTTCCCTTCCATGCACCTCTCTTAATTTTCCCACCAATACCCATCCATGCTTCATCACCCATATATGACCCTTTTGTTTATAATATTATGCCATCTGCAAACAATCTAACCTCTGACAGTAAACCATTTAGACAATTATTCATCAGAATAACCAATAGCAATGGTCCCAATACAACACCTTGTGGAACTCCCATGTTCACTCCAATGACTTTTGATACTACATTTCCTACCCTAACTTTTTGCTTTGTGCCTTTTAGGAATTATTCTTGCCAGCAAATCACATTTTTATCAACTCCAATATATTTTATCTTATTCAGTCCATTTTATTGATCATTATGACAAAAGGCTTTGAAAGATCGAGAGCTACACTATGAACCCCTCCAATTCATTTCATAAGAAATATCTAGTATATAGCCAACTAACCGAGATTCTCATGCACATCCTTGTCTAAAGCCATGCAGACGATTTGAAAAACACGTACTTTGCTTACAGACACGTCTGATATTGTTGCTTATTAATATCTCTATTAATTTACTTACCACTGATGTCAAGCTGATTATGTGTAGTTTCGACCCTATTTGTCGCACCTTCTTTATGGATGGTTTACACGGACGAGGCTCTGGCGACTGAAAGATTCCCGGTATAAGGAATCACCCACTGCTTGCCAACGGCCTCCGAAAGGAGGGCGGAAGAACGGGGAGCGGTTCAGGGCACCCTCTTGCCCTTGGGGTTGGAAACGGCCCTTAAAGGCGGATGAATCAGAACTGATAAACGGCATGGGGATGCAGAAGGCAACGGGAAACTACTGCATTAAAGACCCAAAGGGTATCCCGAGGACATGCAATCCTCTCAAATTACATATATCATGATGGCTTCTTCCTGGGTAAAATATTCCGGAGGTAAAATAGTCCCCCAATCGGATCTCCGGGTGAGGACTGCTCAGGGAGGAGTCATCAGAATGGCTAGAAACATTCTACGAGTCAGAGTGTGGAATGTTAGAAGTCTGAATAGGGCAGGTAGGTTAGAAAACTTTAAAAGAGAGATGGAAGAACTTAAGTTAGATGTTGTTGGGATTAGTGAGATTAAATGGAAGGATGCACAGGATTTCAGGTCTGGGGAACACAGGATAATTAGCACACAGGCTATCAATAGAGTCACTGGTGTAGGATTTGTAATGAACAAGAAAGTAGGGAAACGGGTGAGTTTATTATGAACAGTTTAGTGACAGGATAATTTTGATGAGGTTAGAAACTAAGCCCGTCCCAACCACATTAGTACAAGTGTATATGCAACATCACAGGAAGATGACGAAGAAATAGAAAAAATATATAGTGAAATTGAAGAATTAATCCAATATGTGAAGGGGGAGGAAAATCTAATAATCATGTTTGATTGGAATACAATAGTGGGTGAAGGAAAAGAGGGGAATATTGTAGGAAGTTTTGGTCTAGGAGAAAGAAATGAGCGAGGAAGCAGGTTGCTAGAATTTTATGAAAGATATAAGCTAGTAGTGGCAAACACACTGTTTAAGAACCATGCAAGTAGAATATACACCTGGAAACAACCCTGGGAAACAGGCAGATATCAGCTAGATTATATCATGGTCAAACAGAGGTTCAGGAATCAAGTTCTAGACTGTAAAGCGTACCCAGGAGCAGACTGATCATAATTTGATAATGATGGAGTGCAGGCTGAAATTTAAGCGAATAAGGAAGCAGTATAAGTAGAACAGACTGGAAATGAATAAACTTAAACAATTTGCATCCATTCATGTCCATTATGCATTCTGATGGACATGGCTAATTCCAGCAGAACAATGCGATAACCCACACATCCAGATATGCTACTGAGTGGCTCCAGAAATACTCTTGAGTTTAATCACATCTTCTGGCCACCAAACGTCCCAGAAATGAACATTATTGAGCACCGAGCATGGTGGGTGAGTGGTTAATACTCTGGCCTCACATTCGGGAGGACACCGGCTCGAATCCCCGTCCGGGCGTCCAGATTTGGGTTTTGCAAGGTTTCCCCAAATCACTCCTGGCAAATGCCGGGATGCTTCCTTCAAAAGGGCCGTGGCCATTTTACTTCATGTTCCTTGATCCCAGTCCGATCCCACCTCTAATGACCTCAACGCTGACAAGGCGTAGAGCCTTAAGTAAAAATAAATAAATAAATAAATAAAAACATTATTGAGCATATCTGGGATGTCGTGCAATGTACTGTTCAGAAGATATCTCCATCCCCTCGTACTCTTACGGATTTATGGAGAGCCCTGCAGGACACATGGTGTTAACTCCCTCCAGCACTACTTGATCCTTTAGTCCAGTTCATACCACGTCATGTTGCGGCACTTCAGTGTGCTTACTGGGGTGCTACATGATATTAGACAGTTTGTAACATAACAGTAGCATTCCGCCGACCCGCAAGTAGCGCCGAAATGAGCGCATGACTATATTGTTTGTAGTTAGTCGTTATCGAGGTGTGGTAGCGGAAGGCTCGCGTCGCGTAATGTGAGACGCTATAAGAACTGTGCGTGTGTAGCAAGAAGTCAGAAGAACAATGAATTAGTTTAAACATTGCTAGGAGTGTTTTAAATAGATTTGAACAGTGTGTTGAGATATCAGAACAGTAAAGAGTGGCATCGGAAGTAATTTAATGTGAACTGATTTGGATTATTACCTTTCCTTTTATCTAAGAATCTGACAATCGACGGCTTACGAAGTTTCGATAGCTTTATCTTCTAAATTTTGATAGTGGCCAACCGGTTCGATGTGTACCTTATTTTAATAAATGTGTGGAGAACTTATTTTCATTACTTTATACTTGAAGATTTTTCTTAGTTAATTATCCTCCCACGTTTATCGGACTGGTTAGGAACTTAGGACCCTGTCTGGCGACCGACGGCGACTACGAACTCATTTATCCGGCTTCTAGTGCTGTATGTCGGTAATTTTTTTTTTTTTTTTAAAAAAACTTTAGCAAGCACGAAGTTCGGTCTACAGTAAGTAAGAACAGTATTTATCACGCAACCCCAAGAAAGGCAGTAAGTAGTCTTACATGGTGACGAGTGACAGGACTGTGTGGTAGAAATTAGTATTAGGAGGAGAGACAATTTTTCTCAAATCCTAGGAAAACACACAAAGAAAAAAAAAAGGAAAACTAGTGATATCAAGACGACGACAATCGAAACAGGTGTCGACAATACCCAAAGGTGCGGAAGAAGTTCCACTCGACGAAGGCAGCGCGGCTGGTCAAGGAGCAGCGGAGAAGATATTCTACATTGTTCGGCGTGGAGCTGGGCAGCCGAGACGACGAATGCGGGAGAGAGGCATCTGGCAGAAAGAAGAATCGTCGTGCAGAGTGGTCGAAAGCTAAGGACGCGCTGTGTGCTGCTTATTTGGCTATTAATCCTTTCCTAATTTTTCCTGAGAATTTTACTTTTTTTCTGTAAAATATCGAGGAAGAAAATCGGATAAGATTTTCTCTCCTAACTTGACAATACATTTTCTTCTCCTTTGTCATCATTGATGACGGAAGCAATTGCTTAAACTCCACCTGTAGTAATGCCTTTAGTGAAACCTTCTTGTTTTCCATTTTTTTGCTTTAAATGGCATGCTTAGCTAGATAGCTTGCAGCAGCTGGCGCTTCGTAACGGCGTTGTTGTTTGGTTGTATGATTCGCGGGAAGCGAATTTGCCATATTTTGTGATCCTGTTTTCTGTGTAAAGTTTATAATCATGCCGGGTACAGAAGGAGACGCTAGTCTAAGTCTCGCTGAGGTGCTGGAAATACTGAGAGCGGAAATGCGCTCACTAAAGTTAGACCTTCAGTCAGATATTAGTATGAATACTGAAAGCTTAAATTCCAAGTTTGAAAATTTAAACATAAATTCTGAGATTCAATATTCCAAGTTTTGAAATTTAAATTTGGATCTCAAATCAAGTACTGAAATCCTCCATGATAAATTTGAACATTAGATTCAGACCTTAAGTCAAGTACTGAAATCCTACATGATAAATTTGAAAAGTTAGATTCAGATCTTAAGTTAAGTACTCAAACTTTGATTCCAAGCTCGTTAAAAGCTGAACTAAAGTATGACGCGGAAGTGTTACATTCTAAGTCTCTGAAAGAACACAAATCCCAAATAGCAGAATTACGTAAGGATATGGAAGAGTATCGTGCTTTGTGTACTAAGCAAGCTGAGGACTTAGCAACCCAGTTTTCCGATTTAAAACAAGAGTTAAAGGGTGAAACTAATAGTTTGCGCCAGGAAACCGATGCCTTGCAAGAACAGTATGCGCAGTTGCAAGAAAAAAGCGATAGTCACTGCCACCGTATAACGACGATTGAAGGACAGTTCCAAACATTGCAAGAAGGTACCCGACAGGGCTATGCGGAAGTGCAGTTTGGGATGAAGGAGAACTGTGGAGGTGGAACAGCTAGATGAGAAGTTGGAGAAGTTAAAAGTCTCAACTGCCATATTTGTGGATGAGAGAATGAAGGCACAGGCGCCGCTAATTATAAAGCAAGAAGTATTAAAACAAGTGCCGGGTGTAGTGAGAGAAGAGTTCTGTAAATACAAAGAAACCGAAAAGGGCACAGTAGTTCCTGTTCAATGCTACGACGAAAAGATTGATTGGGAAGAATTTTCTGACAGAAATGACATCCATCCTGTAAAGTTTATTAAAAATTTCGAAAATTTTCCACCTTTTATGGCTGCTAGTGAGGAGAAGAAAATTAATATAGTAATAAAACATTTAGGAGCAGGACCTCGACTGTGGGCAGAGCAATTGGAGGGGGAATTTTCATCTTTTGAGCAGTTAAAAGAAGATTTTTGAATCTTTACTGGTTGGCAGAGCGTCAGATCGCCGTGAAATCAGAATTAATGTGCGGTGACCGTTATGATCCGAGAAGAGGATCGCAAACCGATTTCTTCATGCGGTGCTATGCATCTTGCCGATACTCAGACCAGCCTCATAGTGAAGAAGAGTATGTACGAATGGTTGCGGCTAGGTTACCGGAACAGACACAGCTAATACTTACTAGCCACAAGATCCGCTCCATAAAGGATGCTGTAGATATGCTGGGAAGATTAGATGTACAAGAGCAAAGAATGTACAGAACAAGATACCAGGGACAACATAACTCTAATCATTTTCAAAATAATGGATCCTGACAGGAAAACCACCGAAGAGAAGGGAATAGAAATTTTCGGCAAGAACCGGAAAACTCATGCCAGCAAGACGGAGTTCGGAAGGAAAACACAGAGGAAGGAAAGTCTCATAGGCGGTTCCAGAATCACAACTACCGACCGCAGAATGAAGAACAGAGGGTAGCCGTGGTTTTAGAAGACAGCACCAGACATTTAAACTAGTGCCTGCCATTGAGAAGGCTTCGCCAGCGGCGGAGGCAGAAAAGAGGCCAAATAAGCGAAAATAGTATTAGTAAAAGAAGAAAAAATAGGCTTGAGGAAGAAAAAGTATCAACCAGAAATATGTCTATATGATACAGTATTCAATAACGAGGATGAAAAGAAACCGACAAGATGCGAGAAAATTTTATTAACCAGTACAAGTGAAGAATTGAAGGCGGATGAGGTAGAAGATGAAAATGAATTTGATCAGGAAATGGAAGTCGAAGAATCTGAGATCAGAGGAGAAGGCGAAGCTGACATTTTTGAAATTGAGAACGAAAAGATTCAAGAATACATTTGGAGAGAACAAAGGAAATTACGCGAGGGTGAGATGATGTTAATAGGAATTGATGGTTCGGAAAAAATGGATACAGGCGAGGTAAGCATGGACGGGATTAAAGTTGTGTGGAAGTCTTATTTATTTCATGACGGCGCAGCCGGCGAGCGCGACGGCAGCCAACACACGCGTAACAGTCAAGGCGTAAACAGTGTTGGTACCTGTGCCAAAAATAAATTAAAGTTCGCGGCAGCCGCTGGCGCGGTAAACGAAGAATGCGGAACATTTTTATCAACTAAAGAGTGTTATGGAAATGAAAAATCAATACCAATAGACTGCGGAACTTGTAAAGAAGATGTCGGGAAGCTGAAGCAGCCACGGATATATGAAGAAGAGAAAAGAATCTACAGAAAGTCAATAAAATGGAAGAGTAAAAATAAGTTGCGACTGGACGAAGATTTACCATATAGTGACAAGCCCTTAAAGGATATTACTAGCACTTGCAACTCAAATTTGAATACTGAAGCGAATCTAACGGCTCGCCAATCACAAGTCTTTTTAGTCTACAATAACGACCCGAGAGAAGATTTGTTAGAAGAAGAAGGAATTTTAAGGAGGAAGGAGGCCCGTACACCTACTGTTTTGGTGAAATTTAAATCACGACAAGTAGAAGCCTTGATAGATTCTGGCGCGGACATATCCTGTGTTTCGGAAAGCCTATTTCAAATCCTTGTGAATGAACCTGACGCATGTTTACACTCGGTACAAGGAATGACAGTTACGGTAGCGAATGGGGGTAAAATTAAAAGAATCACCCAGCAAATTCGAGTAGATGGTGAGATTGGAGGACACAGGATTGAAATAAAAGCATTTGTTATCCCTAAATTAACCGTTGATCTAATTCTGGTAGTCGATTGGCTTGCCGAGAAAATGGTTAAACTGGACTGGGAAGAAAATAGTCTGCAATTTATTACGGAAGGGAAAAGAGTGAATATAAGTTATGAAACCAAAATTTGTGAAGAAGGAAAGGAAACGGTTCAAGTTAGAGTCATTTCAAGAGGAGAGGTGCAGGAGTTTATATGCTATGATGAGCTTAGTGAGAAAGAAGTACAGCTATCACAATTATTGGTCGAAAAGGACAGTGAGGATTTAATGTACTCGCAACAACAGCTCGAAAATGAAGAAGAAGCTCAAGTGCGGGTGCAGGAAATTATTAACGAGTTTCAAGAGATATTTTCAGATAAACCTGGCTTAATTAAAGGATATCAGTGCCACTTCAAGGTCAAGGACGACACGCCATTTACTGTTAAACCTTATCCTATTCCCTTTGCGCTGAAAAGCAAGGCACAAGAGGAGATAGATCGTATGTTAGAATGGGGTGTGATCGAACGATCAAATAGTGCATTTGTAAACCCTTTGGTCGCAGTAACCAAAGCTGATAAATCAATAAGACTAGTTTTGGACGCAAGGGCGCTTAATAAAATTCTGTTTACTGAAAGAGACCATCCATTACCAGTCGATGATATCTTGCAAAAATTTCATGGTGTCAAATACATCTACATCTACATTCATACTCTGCAAATCACAAAAATTGTGGGTGGCAGAGGGTGCTAAGCACCAATCCTAAACCCGCCCATTCCAATCCCGAATAGTGCGAGGAAAGAAGGAATACATATAAGTATCAGTACGGCATCTTATTTCTCTAATCTTATCCCTCCGGTCATTGCGACCTAAATAGGTTGGCGGAAGAAGTATTTTATTGCACTCGAAATTTAAATTTTTTCGCATATTCTCCAATAAATTCGATCGCAAGCTACGTCGTCTGTCTTCCAAACTATCCCAGCCCAATCTATGTATCAATTCTGTGACGCTTTCATAAGGGCTGTAACAACAAGTCACGAATCTAGCGGCTCTCCTCTGCACCCTCTCAACTGAGTCAATCAGAACCTTGCGATACGGGTCCCAAACCCCACAACAGTAATCCAGATGCGGACGCACTAGTGTTTTATACGCTATCTCCTTTGTTTGAGCATTACAATTCCTCAAAATACGACCTATGAATCGTAATTTAGAATTAGCCTTGCCTACGACGGAAGTTATGTGCATGTCCCATTTCATGTTGCTTTGTACTATCACCCCCAGATACTTCACGGAATCAACCGTGTCAACAGCTGAATTGTTTATTTTGTAATCGTGAACAAACTGATTCTTCTTGTTACTTATCCGCATTGCCTTGCACTTTTTGCAATTTAGTGTAAGCTGCCATTTACGGCACCAATCGAAAATAGCATCCAAATCACGCTGAATTTCTAATCAATCGTTGGAGCACCTTATTTCCCTATAGATAACTGCATCGTCGGCAAACAATCGCAACCAGCATTTGACGTTGTCACCTATATTGTTTATAAATATTAAGAAAAGAAGTGGACCTATTACACTTCCTTGAGGAACGCCCGAAGTAACATTTATCTTAGAAGAGGCTTCCCCGTCAACAACGACATACTGTGATCGACCAGTTAGAAAATCACGTATCCACTCGCAAATCTGAGCCGAAATACCGTAAGCTCGAATCTTCGCTAAAAGTCGGTTGTGTGGCACAGAATCAAAAGCTTTCTGAAAATCCAAAAAAACTGCATCTACTTGCGAACCTGCATCTATAACTTTCATTATGTCGTGGGAAAATAGGGCCAATTGTGTTTCACACGATCTCTTCCTCCGAAATCCGTGTTGACATGGTGTTAGTAACTCGTTCTCATCTAGAAACTTCATTATGTTCGAGCATATGACATGTTCCAGAATTCTGCTGCAGACCGATGTTAGAGATATGGGTCGATAATTCCTAGGATCACTCCGATCTCCTTTCTTAAAAACGGGAATTACCTGGGCTATCTTCCAGCTAGAAGGTACTTTTCTCTCTTCTAGTGATTTACGGAATATATCTGACAGAAATGGTTCAATATCCTCCGCGTATTCAGAAAATACTCTTACCGGTATACCATCGGGACCCGGCGCTTTACCCCACTTCAGGAGTTTTAATTGCTTTACAATTCCTACGCTATCAATTTCTATCGGATCCATCTCTAATTCCACACGATGTGGTAAAGTGGGGATGTTTTCCATGTTTTCTCGCGTGAATGAATTTTTGAATTCGGTGTTAAATACGGTAGCCTTGTCGCGGCTGTCTTCAATTTCCCGTCCGTCTTTTATTAGAACTGGCTTATTGTTCCCACTACAACTAACTTTTATTACATACGACCAAAATTTCTTAGGGTTTTCAGTGAGGCTCTTAGAGAGAGAATTTCCACGAAAGTTATTAAAGGCCTCACGCATCGCATTCTTAACACGTCCCCTTATCTCCTCTAGCTTATCTAAATCAGTCCGATGCATCGTCCTTTTTGATCGTGCATGTATCTTCCTTTTCTTCTTGAGTAACCTTTTAACCTCCCGTGTGTACCATGGTGGATCGTTCTCTTCCGTGATTGTCCGTTTCGGTATATGCAAGTTCATACCTTCCCCGAGTATATGTAGGAATCGATGCCACCTATCTTCAACGGTGCCTCCAGCTACTAAGAAGGTGTGGTAATTATGCCTCAAATACGCTCTAAAACACTCTTTTGAAGCCTTTTCGAATCTGTAAACGATCCTCTCTTTTCTATTTCTGCGCGTGGTTGTTAGTTTTACTGTAGCAATTACAGCTTTGTGATCACTTATTCCTGCGGTGGTAGCAATATTCGTGAATAGTTCAGGCCTATTTGTAACAAATATATCTAAAATATTTTCGCTACCGTTGAGGCATCGCGTTGGTTCAGTTACGAGCTGTTCAAGATTGTGATTTGAGAAGAGGTCTAGAATGATTTCGCAAGCTGCTTTATCCCTGCCCCCAGTAACGTGAACGTAATTAGTCCAGTCGATATCTGGCAAGTTAAAGTCACCTCCTAGCATTATTGTATGGTCCGGAAATTGCCGTGCTATATTATTTACATTATTTCTTAAGGCCTCGGCAATATTTACGCTTGCATCTGGTGGACGATAGAAGGAGCCTATCACAAGTTTTGTCCTAGCTACGTTGAGCTTGATCCATATGATTTCGCAGACAGTATGGACATCAATTTCGCTACATGGGAGGTACTTACTAACAGCTATAAATACACCACCTCCTTGAGAATGCAACCTATCCTTACGGAAAATGTTCATGTTACTATTAAAAATTTCGGCTGAAGCAACTGAATTTCATCCTCAGGGTCATCCTCCCTCAGCCTAAAAAACCCCCCAATGCATTCCACACGGCCCCTGCCACCCGTGTAGCCGATTCCCGTGTGTAGTGCACCCCTGATCTATCCAAGGGATTCCTACAAGACTCAACCCCAGGGCGAAGATCAAGGAATCTGCAGCCATGAATATCACAGAAGCGCCGTAATCTCTGGTTCAGCCCCTCAACACGGCTCTGAACCAGAGGTCCACAGTCAGTCCTATCGACAATGCTGCAGATGGATAGCTCAGCAGAAATCTTGCGGCCAATGGCCACAGAGTTCACCCGTTCTGCAAGTCGCCCAAAGGACGAGAGGATAACCTCCGACCCTAGGCGGCAAGCATCATTGGTGCCGACATGAGCCACAATCCGCAGCTGGCTGCACCCTGTCCGTTCAATGGCATCCGGGATGGCCTGTTCCACATCTCGGATCAGACCCCCCGGAATACACAATGAATGGATACCGGAATTCATCCCCGACCTCTTCGCAATTTCCCTAAGGGGTTCGATAAACCGCCTAACGTTGGAGCTACCGACCACTAAAACCCCCTTCTGCAGTTGTCCAGACTTAGCGGGCTGTGGGGCTGCCAACTCACAGGCCGACGATTGCAGGACTGAATCAGATCCAGACAATGCGTCAAACCGATTGGACAGAGGTACAAGCTCGCCTTCTTGGGAATCACGCTTGCACGACTGCCCCCGCATGCGCCGACGACGTCCAGACACCACACGCCATCCACCACTAGGCGACGGCCGCATAGATTCCGACGTCTCGGCCTGGACTGCAGGTACGATGACTGGTATGGGAGAACCTGCAAGACGCTTTGCTTCTACAGGGTCACCCATACCGCATCTACTGCACTCACTTGCGGCAGCTTCCAGCTGTGTAACTCTTGTTACCAAAGCTGCAAGCTGGGTGCGCAGGTCAGTCACCTCAGCCTGCGTCTGCACACAACAACCACAGTCCCTACACATACTACCTTACAGAAAGAAAAACTAAGGAGTACACGAGAAAAACGGACTCACTATGCGTTCTCAGTAGGAGGCCCTTAGTCAAAACCAAATATACAAAGACGAAGCTTACGCTAACTACGCACTTTAAATTAAATTTACACTGGAGGTACTACTTCACGTAACGATTCCGACCAACGACTGCAGCTGCTGCTACTGACAAACTAATATGCAAAGATGAAGCTACTACTAACTACACACTTTTAATTAAATTATCACTAGAGGTACTACGTCACGTAACGGTTCCGACGATGGCTGCTGCTACTGACGAAAAATAAACAGAGACGAAGCTAACCACACACTTGGAATTAAAACTATCCCAGAAGGCACTATTCCCCGTAACAGCTGCCTAAGAACGTCTGACTACTGGGGCTGCTAAACAAATACGCAAAGATGACACAAAAGCAAACTAAACACTTTAAATTATATTAACACAGAAGGCACTGCTTCACGCAACGGCTGCCGAAGAACGACTGACAACTGGGGCTGCTAAACAAATATTCAAAGATGACACAAAAGCAAACTAAACACTTTAAATTATATTAACACAGAAGGCACTGCTTCACGCAACGGCTGCCGAAGAACGACTGACAACTGGGGCTGCTAAACAAATATTCAAAGATGAAACAACAGAAAACGAAACACTTTAAATTATATTAACACAGAAGGCACTGCTTCACGCAACGGCTGCCGAAGAACGACATGAGTTCCTTGGATTTAACAGCATCCTATTGGCAAGTACCCACTGACGAAGCTTCGAGGAAATATACCGCTTTCCGTTTTGAACGCAAATGTTTTCATTTTCGTGTGTTGCCTTTCGGGTTGAATAACGCCGTAGCCAATTTCATAAGGGCACTTGATCAGGTGTTAGGAAGGCGATTGAGAGACAAAATCCACACTTGTGTCGATGACATAATTATTGCTTCATGAACTTTAGAAGAGCATCTTGAGACACTACGAGAAGTGCTTACTGCTTTGAAAAGGGGAGGAATGACTTTAAAAATTAAAAAATGTGTATTTTTTAGGAAAAGATTGAATTTCTTGGGGCATGTTATATTGCCTGAAGGGATAACCGTTGAAGACCAATAAGTAGAGGCGATCAATAAATTCCCTAGACCAACTACTAAGACTCAATTAAAAAGTTTTCTGGGATTATGCGGTTATTACAGAAAGTTCATACCCGGACAGGCACTGAATAGTGTCCACCTCAGAGATCTTTGGAAGGCTAGGACACCTTGGAATTGGACTGAAAGTTGTGAAGAGGATTTTAATATAATTAAACGAGAGCTGTCACAAAAGATTGTGTTAGCACACCCTGACTGGAACTTAGACATGTGTGTGGCCACGGATGGGTCCCACTACGGACTCGGTGCACAGGTTTTTCAAGAGGTTAATGTCGGAGGAAAAATTGAGCAGAGAACCATTGCATTTGCCAGTAGAATGTTGAATCAACATGAATTGTCCTATAATACCACAGAAAAAGAGACTCTTGCTATTATATGGTGTTTCCAGAAGTTTCGAGCACTATTTCTAGGAAGAAAAACCGTGATATACACAGATCATAAGGCATTTTCTTTTTTGATGAACTGCAGGTTGGTACACGGGAGGCTGACCCGGTGGGCCTTACTAATGCAGGAATTTGAGTTTGAAATTAGATACCGACCTGGTGCAGAAAATCTGGTAGCAGACTGCCTCTCACGTTTACCTGTCGGTTTAGTCGAAGGGAAGAATAATATTCAGCCAGCACAAGAAGCACACCTTCATTATATTCATGGGGTGACAGGAGAAAATGAAGTTGTAAAATTACTGAAGAATATGAAGACCTTACAGGAACAGGATGAAGTGATTAAAGAGGTTAAGGAAGAAATTTTAAAACCCAACTACCAGGGAAAATTATAAATATTATTGTGTTCATAGAGACGTAGTCTTTCAACGAAATTCAGAAATAAGTAAGGACTGGAAATTGTGGATACCAGAAAAGTATGTAGATAGCTTGATTAACCATCATCATTTGAGTTACGGTCACTTTGGGCCTGGTAAATGTCACAGAATCATCAAGGAACACTGTTATTTTGTTTATATGGCGAGGAGGATAGCAAAGCTACTGTCCACATGTGACCTATGTCAGAGGACGAAGGTGGATAATGTGTTGAGGAGAGGAGAGATGAAGTGTATTTTACCTGAAAATGTATTGGAGTTAGTCGCAGTTGACGTGTATGGCCCACTGCCTAAGTCTAGGGGTGGAGTGACACAGATACTGGTCGTAATTGATGTTTTTTTTTCAAAATTTGTCCGATTGTACCCGTTGAAGAGGGCTACCGCCAAGCTGATGGCAATTAAAATTTTAGACGATTTCGTACTGAAGGTTGGAAAGCCTAGGAGGGTTGTCTCGGATAATGCCCCTCAATTTTGTAGCAGTAAGTGGACGGAGAGGTTGGAGCAAGTCGGGATAGAAGTAGTGCGAACTTCCTTATATCACCCTCAAAGTAATGTTTCTGAACGCGTAATGAGAGAAATAGGAAGGTGGTTTCGATGTTACTGCACAGACAACCATCAGAGATGGGCCCTTGAAGTTGAACACTTGGAGCATACACTTAATAACATACCACATGACTCTACCTTGGTAGTGCCACAGGAAGTCATGTTCGGCGAGAAGGCATTCCGTATTGTAACGGATTTCGTAGATTTTCCTACCACTAGTCAAGTGAACCGTGAAGAGTTGATTAAGACAGTTCAACGACAGATGAAGAAGAAAGCTCAGAAGAGGAAGAAGCGGCATGATCAAAGAGGGAAGGCAATCGACTATAAGCGGGGTGATCTGGTACTGGCGCAGACTCATTATAAGTCCTCTAGCATAAATAAAGAAATTAGGAAGTTTAAGTATTTGTATGAAGGCCCGTATCGGATTGCTAGCTGCCCTAGGAAAAGTTCCTATGTATTAGTGTACCCTGTTGGCCAAAATATCAGGGGTACTTTCAATGTTACTTCCCTTAAACCCTACAAAATGTTACCAGAAGATTTATCTGACTAAAGAGGGGACACCCTTTATCTTAATTTTTTTCTAATTTTTATTTGGCGTATGCCAATTACCTCAGCGCTGCGGCGAACAAATCTTGACTATTTTTTCCGGCTAAAGCCAGCAAAAATAAAAAATCTACATTTCCATTACCCGACCCTGCCTGAGAAATACCGAAAGCAAAGCAGCAGCAGCAACAACAGTAGGCTTTGTGTAGTGCAGTGTAGTGCGTGAAGTGCTACAACAAAAAAAAGTTGTATAGAGGTGAATGACCTCTACCAGTGTCGCAACCGAGGACTCCAACCATAGAGCCTGCGGTGGAAGCGAAAATATTATTTTTGTTATGTTGTATATATATGTTCTTTCCTTTCAGTTTTATTTTCTTGAGAACGGCGACCAAAAAAAAAAAAAAAAAAAAAAAAAACTATGACAACTTTATGTGGTTACTTCGTGTATTTTTCTTCTGTATATGTTTTCTTGATTTTGTTTGTGTTTCATGTTTCTTTGAGGTGTATGCTCAGTGATTTAATGTAACTTAGGCTAGTCGGTTTGCCACTTTAGGTTTTGTAACTTTGTATTTTTAGCACAGTATGAAATTTTCTGTATGCTTTTTTATGATAATTCTTCGTTTTTTTTAAAAAATAATCAAACAAAACCCGAACAATTATCACATTTGGTAGCTGGGGAGTGTGACATTACAGTTACCTTCCGCCGCTTCAAAGTAGTATCTCTGGAGCGGAGAGCTACATTATTTTCTAAAGTCAGTCGCCCGCTAGTAATGGTTGAGCGTGGATTGTCGCAGACGGCGGATCGCGTACTGCGGCTCACGTATTGTAGGCATTAGCTGATATAGGTTCGGTATAATGTGTTTTCCTATATTGAACTGTGTGTAAGAAGAAGTTTATGTCTTAAGTAAGAACTGTGGTTATAAAGTTGAGTGTTTGAACAGTAGATAAATGAACAGTGAAAGCCAAGTTGTGTTGGTGTATGATTTAGCGGGAAGAAGATACGAACTGTAATTTTGCTTTTACCACAAGAATTCTGCAATCTTTCTGATAAGAAGTTTCGATAGCTATACTTTGAAATTTTGAATGGTGGCCAAACCGTTCGCATGTGCTTGACGTGTTTTTCGTAATAAACTTGCTATGAACATAATTGCTCATCTTGATGTTGCTTAATGACTTTTATTAATTATTCTCCTAATTATTTCTGGGGACGGTTTTGGTGTCACTGTCTGGTGACAGGGTACTCGAACTATAATTAATTCTTACTAAATAAATGTCTTAAACTACTTGAAGTGAGCAGATCAGAACCAAACCATAACTTAAAATTAATATCCATCAACCAAGGACAGACGTCTTACATTACTGAAGATGCATTGTAATTGGCAAAATATTAGTAAGTGTTTGGATACAAATTTACGTTTAATTTATTCAGTGGAACAAATGGTCTGAGGTTAGCTTTTAGCGCATGTATTCCAAATACACGAACTTCCTAGCGCTATGTCGACCCAGCGCTCTGGTTACATTCCAGCGTAGATGTGCGGCGAATACAGAGCCAGCGTGTGCCTAACCGAGCGTATGAAACTCAGCACCAACTTGAAATGGTATATGCCTTATTATATGCTGTCTGATTGTAATGTGACGTTCAAATACAATTTTCAACCAATTCCAGACCTCCGAATTGTTTGGAATTTGGTATGCGTATTAAGGTCCCTTCACAATTTAACAATGTCGTAGTTAAGTCCTGGTATTATCATTACTTTGACAGTAACAACAGAAAACTGGTTTTATGTAACAGATTCTTCGAATTCAAATTTCACCCATTTCGAGATGTCAAAATTATTAGAAATTTTGCACACTTATTAAAATCCGACCACAATACATTAGTATCTTAGCTATGTCATGGTATTCTAATTACTTTCACAGCAACAGAAGAAGACTGGTTGAATGTACTGGAATCTTAAAATTCAATTTTAATCCACAACCACACGTCCGAATTGTTTGAAAATTTGCTCAAGTATTAAGATCCGGTGACAATACAATAATTTAAGTTGCTGTATCATGATATTCTAATTACTTCGACAGTAACAAAGAAAAGTTTTTGAATTAAACGGAAACTTTAATTCAATTTTAACACACTTACAGATGGCCAAATTGTTAAAAAAATTATGTACATGTATTAACATTATATTGGAAATTTACTCAATCATCTAATTACCTCTCTTATTTTCTTATATAACTTGAGTGTTAAATTCCCCCCCCCCCCCCCCTCATCTACTATTGCGACCTACAGATTTTAATTTCGAATTCTTTTAGCGTTTTGGGTAGTATGTTATCCTGCCTGTAATACTTTGGTGTAGAAGGGTGAGTAATTCTTCTTCTTTCATAGAAATCAATTACAATATCGCGCGAGTAGGCAGCAGCTTGTAGTTATGTTGGCAGCTGCGAATGAGATACATCACAGTTAATAAAAATACTTATGTCCTGTTCTATAGTTTCCCATAGTATCCTTTACATGACTTTATGCGTCATCCGACTGCGGCTCGCCGTCAGGCTAACAGGTTCTGAAGTTAGACGCGCCGCGCATGACCTCATAGCGGTTCTATCTGTTCACTGTACCTTACCGCCAGCTCGTGTCAGTTGGTTTGGATTACCTGTGCCTAGCAGCATTGCTGGTTATATTAGTTTAGGTAATTACTACAGAGCTGGACTGCGCAGCTAGTAAGAATTTAACAGGTCATAAAGATACGTCTAATTATTATTATTACCTTTTCCTAATATCATTTTCTTTTTTTGTTTTGTATTTTTAATCTATATACTAACCTATAATATTTGCTCACTAACGTATAATAGCATCTTCCTTCCTAAACTTATTTCGATGAACGAGTTGATTACATTTCTTATAAACTATAGCAAAATTGTACACTAATTTCATTCTGTAATAATTATCTTTTTCAGTTATTTTTTATGAGAATTTTTCTGAGAATTCGATGTAAAAAAAACTTCCCTGTAGTTGATGAGAGGCCAGCTGCATTAAAAAAGCATTCATCTTTCCAGAATACAAAAGGTAAATGTTTGTGTAACACAGAAAACATGGATCCGTTTTCCAGCATTTATACCAGAGAAAATATCTGGGATTTGCTAATCCTACCAGCATCTAACCTAAAAATTGCAAGAAACTTCGAAATACATTTGTGTTCCATTGTAGGGGGGAAGCAGAGTCTGAGATTCAGTCGATATGATTCTGAAATCATTCAATCTCGTCTTTTGCAGTAAGTGACGGTCTTTTACTCTGCAATTGATATGTGTTATATCAGTGTTTCCCAACCATTTTCGGGTCATGTCCCACTTTTATAAATTTTTTTCGCCCCCATACATAATTTTTAATAAAAAAATATTTGTTATTAAAGAAACTCATATTGGATGATTTTTGAAAGAAAACACTTTAATATTGTCATAAAACACAGTAAGTAAAATTAAAAAAAAGATAATTAAATACTAAAATTCAAATTCAAAAGATTTTTAATAAAGATTTATTATGGCAATTTGGTGTGATCCTTTTAAGAATTTGCTTTTTTGCTATATTTTGTACCTATGTCTAGCTTTGCATTTATATAACCCGAAGAGATAGCGGTAAAGTCGTATCAAGTCAATTTCTAAATTGCCTCGATAAAAAAACTAAATTGCCCCCCTGTGGGGCATGGGCCCCACGTTGGGAAACACTGTGTTATATCTTGCGGAAACCTCGTCTGGAAGATGTGCGCTTGTCGAGATGCTAGCTGACCTTATTTAACTCCTCTAAATATTTACATTTATATCTGACCTTCTAACAAAGGTAGCACACGAGATCTTCAGACCTTATCTGCGTACATGAAATTTTGATTTTCTCTCATAATTGTAAAAAATGATTCAAACAGCAAGTCTGGCAATCTGTTTGGCTCTTCGTTTCTTCCAGGCATGACGCCTCAAAGTAAAGAGTGTATTGATAATTATTTTAGGGTCCCCATTTTATAGATTCTTGTATACGAGGGTGGCCCAGAAACTAATGCACCATATTTTTTCTTCGACAATTATTTATTAACCCTAGGATGCATATACAGGGCCTCCGAGGTCCTTTTTTGTCTTCATTTTTTTTAAAAATCTGTAATTTTTTGTTTGATTTCAAACTGCTTTCTAGTACTCTTTCACTAACACTGTGACATTCCTCCTACCAAGTCTGAACGAGATACCTTTTTAAGTTTTCTGTATAATTCTATACGTTTACCCATACACCGTGAATGCATAAGCAGGGCTTCAGAAGCCCTCACATATTTATAAATGTTCTTTAGCCTATATTGTCTTCAACATTTGTTTGGGAGCAGTTATTAATTCAACAATAACTGTAGTCGTATTTCCAGCAACTGGAGTGCCAACAGCAGCAGTAGCTGGAGTAGTAACTAAAAAATAATACACACTGCTTTCACATGTTGGCGATGTCGGTGTATCGTTGATCTTTTTGCTATCAAATGTTTTATTATTGCATTGTATTGTTATCCTGTGCTGCTCTTGTCAGCCTCATTGTTACTGTAGTTTGTTTGTTGCTGCAAGGCCCATATTGTTACGAGTCGAGTATGACTCGTTTAGTGCTGCACAAGCTGCTGTTCGAGGGACACGTCTTTTGCTATGGCTTCGACACGCAAAGCAAGAGAGTCAGTACCTGCAAATGCAGCTAATTTTGAAAGTGTTGTGGCTCAGTGGTTTGAAGAAGATGATTCTTGCGAGAAATTAAATATTTTTGAAGATGCAAGTAGTGAAGAATCAGCCAATGAACCTGCAGATGTGAATATTGAGGCAGATGACAGTCCTTCCGATAATATTACTTCATCAGAGTCTGAAAATGAAGAACCACCACGAAAAGGTATAGAAGACCACACATACATTAGTCGGAATGGAACGATTTGGAAATTAGAACCTCCTGCAACTTTTCGTACACCTGTCCATAATATCGTAAAGAAGGCACCTGGTGCAGCCCGTGGTTTGAAAACCTGCTAAACCTAAGGATGCCTGGGACTATTTCATCTCCAAGGAAATACTAGAAAAAATCATCAACTGCACAAATATTGAAGGCAGAAGAGTGGCTGCTTTGCGTGGTAAAATGTGGAAAAACGTTTCGCTTGCTGAAATGGAGGGTTTTCTTGGTCTTTTACTGCTTTCTGGTGTTGAGAAGAGTTGGATGTCCCTATTAGAGAATTATTCTTGGATGAAAAGGCAAATCCTACATATAAGGCCACCATGTCAGTAAATAGATTTGAGGATATAAGGAGAATGATTAGATTTGATGACAGGCGTACCCGTGAAGCTCGATCTGCAGATGAAAACTTGCAGCTGTTCGTTATGTATGGGAACTATTTCTTGACAAGTGTAGAAATAGAATGATTCCCAATGATTCGCTCACAGTTGACGAACAGCTAGTCCCATTCCGTGGAAGATGCAGCTTCACCCAGTATATGCCCTCTAAACCAGCCAAGTATGGCATAAAAATATTTTGGTTATGGGATGCTACATCTGCATATGCTTTAGACGGAATTGTTTACACGGGAAGGAAGCCGCATGAACCTATTCAGAAAAATCTTGGATTGAATGTGGTGAAAGATCTGCTAAAAGCATTGAAGGATCATCAAAAAATATTACTGTTGACAACTTCTTTACTAGTGTCCAGCTGGCAGAAGAGATGCTTCAGAAGCAAATAACAGTGGTGGGAACAATCAAACAAAATAAACCAGAAATTCCTAATGAGATGAAACCATCAGCCTCAAGAGTGATTCATTCCTCTTTGTTTGCATTTAGAGGTGACATTACAATGGTGAGTTATGTTCCCAAAAAGAAAAAGTCTGTAGTTCTCATTAGCACAACGCATCACGAAACATTGATGAAACTCATGCAAAAAGAAACCAGATATAATAAAGTTCCATAACTCTACGAAGGGTGGAGTAGATCAAATGGACCAGAAAATTCGTTATTACACTTGCAAGAGACAAACAAGAAGATGGCCATTCGCATTATGGATGAATATGATGGACGTTGCAGCAATGAACAGTGAAATTTTATTTTCCGCCCAACATCTGACATACCATAGTGGAAGAAGTGATAAAAGGCGTTTGTTCCTCAGAGATTTAGCAGAGGAAATGGTAAGACCACTAATGGAACTTCGTATTCAGATCCCTAATCTTCCAAGAAAATCGTTGATGCCATGCAAAGATGTGGTGTTCAGAAAGATGTCATATTGCCGAACCAACTACCTGTTTCAGGAAAAAGAAGAAGATGCAATTATTGTCCATATAATAAACACAGGAAAAGTGCTATGACATGCATTAAATGTAAAACCAACATTTGTAAGGAACATAGTGGCGTTCTTTGTGCTTCTTGTTTGTCACATGTTGAAAACTAAGAAAAATGCAATTTTATGTGAACAATGAATAATAACTTTTTGTCAAAATATTGCCTATATACATAATATTGTGAATAATGAGTATGTTTTAATTGAAGAAATTGGATGTAATAAATGTTATAAAATGTAAACTACAACTTATAAGTGAATTAATTAATAAAATGTTAATCAGGCCCACCAGATCCTGTTACTGTATCTTAGGAATCTTTCAATATGACAGTAAATTTGACAGAAATAAATTTAACTTCAAAAAATGATTATATGAAAAGACGAAAATTTAAAATTAGGCAGGGCCTTGGAGGCCCTGCATATGCATTCATGTGTGTTTTCGGCACCATGCATCCTAGGGTTAAACACAATGAAACTTACACACGAGAAAAAAAAAGTCTCTTCTACACTCCCTATTTTTCCGCATAATTTCCTTCCCATTTTATGGCCTTCCTCCAGCGAGACACAAGAGCGTGTATGCCCTGGCGGTACCACTCCTTGTTCTATCCACGAAGCCTTTTCTTGACTGTGCGAAACACTTCTTCGTCATCATCAAAATGTCTCCTCAGAATGGCATTGTTCAATGCCTCCATAAGTGAATGTCTGAGGGAACTGGGTCAAGGATACACGGAAAATGGTATAACACTGTCCAACCCTGTTTGATGATGTGTTCCAACGTCCTCAAACTTGTGTGAGGGCATGGGTTATCATGTTGAAGCAAACAATCGCCAGGGTTGTCATGGCGGACAAGTCGCTGGAAACGCTTCTTGAGTTCACATATGTCTCAACATTAATGATGGTGCCTTTCGGCATCACATCTATGAGTATATCACCACAATCCAAAAACACAACGATCATAACCTTACCAACGGAAGCATTTGTTTTGAATTTTTTTCTTCTGTGGAGATTTACGCCATTCTATCGAATGCGTTTTGTTTCGGGCTCAAAATAGTGAACTCAGGTTTCATCACCTGTCACAATCCGGGACAAGAAGGCTTCCCCCACAGTTTTAAAACGTTGTAGAAACTCAGAAGAAATGTTTTCTCTGAGAGTTTTGTGTTCCTCCACAAGACGGCGCGGAACCCACCATGACCAATTTTTTTTAATCAAAAGCACTGACAATTACACCGACACTTCCTTTGCTGATTGACAGCTCCCGCGCGAAATGACGAGTTGCTATGCATCGGTCCTCGCGAATGAGCACATCAGCACGCTGTATCTTGTCAGGTGTTACAGCCGTGGGTGGCCTTCCCGATCGCTACAAATCTTGGAGCTCTGAAGAACTGCTTTCAGGTGGCCTCAGTTTCTGTGCCTAGCGACTAACCGTACTTCTGTCGAATGTTGATGCTGCACAAACTGTACATAAACTTTTGTGATTGCTTCCAACTATTTCTTGCTAAGTTGTGAGAAATTCAATGACGGGATTCTGCTTATAACGAACATCATTCACAGACGCCATGTTGAACCATTGTTGCAAGTACGCTATTTGTCGAAAGAAACGAGAACTTTGCACGCGCAGTCTGGAAACTTCAAAGAATTTATATCTAAAGTTTCGCATTCGTCCCATTCTAGAGGACTGAGAAAAAAATGTGGTGCATTAGTTTCAGGGCCATCCAAATATTAACTCGTATCTATCGGCGGAAATACGGAAAGTTTTCAAGAAATTACAGGAAATTATAGCAGCTATTAGTGATACAGAAGCTAGGTCAGTTGTGACAGGAGTGTTAGATAGAAGAGCCAGAATGAATGTGTAAATTCGCGGGACGAAGACCCGCTTTATAGAGCAAGACTGTCAGCTGTTTCAGAAAGACAATGGCGCCAGTGTGACGGCATCAGAACGTTTGGTGAATGGATAGTTGACATCCTCTCTTAGGAAAATGTAGTGGGGAGAGACTAACAAAAATCGAGAACAATAGATGGAACGACGTTGAACCACAAAGCAGAGGCCGCAACAGCAACCGCGTCAATCGGGACTGACTGGCGGCAGCAAAAGATGACAGTCGGTCACAGCTTCGCTGACAACAGCCACAGCGGACGAGAAAAGTCGTAGACAAAGTAATACAGGTGGGAAGTAACCAGCTCAGACGCAAGGTTTTTCGAGAATTATTGGAATGCACAAAATTTAAAAAAGTACTACAGCAAGCTAGGTCAGTTGCGACAGTGACTGTAAATAGGCGCGAGCAAAGGCAAATGACCTCTCAGTATGGTAGAACACTCGACATTTCGCATTCAATCGACGAGCAACCAAGCCACGATGACCTGCACTGAGGCGACGCTGGTTGGCTAGTATTCATCCCCTACTAGGAAAATGTAGTGCGGGGAGGTGATATAAACCTGGGGACCATCGCCGGCATGAGGTCGAAATAGCAGTTGGAGCTGCAGAGCTGCAAGAAGGAAGAGACGGCGTCGGCCCGAGCAGCGGACAAGACAAGGCGTCGTCACAATAAATACAGCTGGGAAGGAACCTGCTTAGGCGACGGTAGCTACTTGATATGGTACAGCCTAGGGGAAGTTAAGGGATATGTTAGCTTCTGCCATTAGTCACGAACCGCTAACTGATTTGGCTAGAATAAGGAAATGGAATACTTGTACAAACCCTGCTCCAGTTACAGAATCTACCGCTAACATGAAATAGGGTTTACTATCCACATATAAGTTCTCAGTGGAGGAAGTGACAAAATAGTAGTTGGTCCATCATAGAAGCTAAATTCCAAAAGCATAATATTAGCAGTTAAATTGTTATATATGTTTCAATTAAGCAACATAGTTATGTAAAGCATTGTCTGTAAGTAGAATTAAAATACAGAGAAATAGCCCTATCAGTACTCTTCAGATTTAAAATTTTTAAGAGTTAGATTAATAACAAATTCGATAGAGTATAAAATACAAAATAGCATGTAGATGTTTATTCCAATAATCTAACTACCCTTGTAGTTTAGACATATGATATACCCACAGTGCCATACGAGTGTGCAAGGGTTGTAGCATAGGTCATCTTTGCGGATTTTTAGTGCTTGACATCCGCATATGCTGATATTATGCGGAAGCGAATGCAAAGGTGGAAAAATAGATTTATAATTGATTAGATACTAATATTTTATCAAAAACAAATTTAAAATTAAGAAAGTATACTTCTTATGCCAAATTCTACATATCTTAATAAGTAATGTCTATTTCCCTATAATACTACCTTATTGATTTTTTTGGCTCATCTTTTAACAACCCAAAACGTGGAATGATTTCAAAGTGAATTATATTATTTACTTAAATATACCCTCGTCCGAAAAACAATTTTTGTCATATGAACTTTGCTGATTTAACAGCTCAATTAATTGATACATCAAGCATAAGGGCATGCATTCGCACATTTCTGTGCCCGTTATCCACCTTTTAACCACTATAGTGGCCCATTCACAGTCCATCTTGTAGGACCTATAATAATCCGATTTTCCGATGAAGGACTCTTGATGAGCCGTGAAAGGCGTTACAGGGCTACACATAGGACATGTTGGATGTAGTTGGACTCCCAAACAACGTGGGTACTTGCTGTCCATCAAACAATTGCTTGGATCATGATTGGATGAAACATCCAACAGGTGTGCGATTATGACACTGGTGTTTGCATAGAGAATACGTGTAGAGAGGATATCTTGGAAAATTCTGGGACCATTGAAAGCATAGTAAAAGGTTGACCACATACAATGGTAATTCTGTGTGAATGTCATATATCTTGACTGTGAATAGGTTGCTCTAATTTCCATGCAAGTTCAAACTTGTAAATTTGTCACATAGTTAATAATACAGAACATTTCATTATTACTTTTATTACAAGACTATTAATAAAACTGGTCATTGTTTGCTAACTGAAAATTGGTATAATATCGCATAAAGAGAAAAGAGTTACCGATCTTGCAATATAAACAAAACCTCCGTTATACATCCACATTAAAAATTGTGGATAGATGAGAAAGGACTCTACTCGAAAGTTCCACACTTGCTGATGTGGATATCCATTACATTCTTAGTGCATGAGTGTGACTTAAAGTCATAGCTCTAGGGTGAGATAGGTCCAAACTATCAGACACAAGCTGGCCAATATCATGTATTGAAAGCATTAGACACAAAATGCAGATGTCACACAAGATTTCCACACATTTCCTCTTCCACAAACAAAATTCTCATAGTTTTCATCAGTACTGGGAAAGTATCACCACACCACTATTTGAAGAAATAATTCTCTTTTTGTTCTGTTAAGTGAATATTGAAGCATCTTTAACTCTAGTGTTTGTTAAAGTGTTAGATTTAAAGTGTTGATGTGATATGAAATGTCACTATACAGTACACTAAAATGTTTTTCCAGCATGTTTTCAATCTCCAAAATACAATCAATGAATCATAGAAGTCTTCTAAGTATGATAAAGAATCATCCTCTCATAATGTAGAGATAAAGATGACACAACTGCAGTAAAAAAAAAATATAAATCCACTTATTTTTCTTACATAGCATATATAGTCAGTACCATTTAATACATTAATAAAAAAATTATGACTTTGATAGTAAGAATTATTTTCTGTAATACCTCAAGCATAGAAGGATCTTCTACTTGTACCTTTTAATAGATGTTTTCTCTTTAAATCATCATTTACAGAGGTTGTTGGGGTCACAATGGATAGCTGTAATTAAACCAAGTAAATGATGCAAATATGACTCATATTCATTATAAATCAAATAATTTTAATGATAACCTTCCAACAGAACAGACAAGCAACAAGTGCAAATTACTTTCCATCTATTGGTGAGGATACAAAGGAACAATAATGCAGTTTAGTGATGATCCCTTGTTAACATTGGAAAATGGCCAAGCAGAAAATGATACTGGGCTATATTTCAAAGTACGGCATAGTTGCAATAATGTCTATATTCTCTGTTCAAAGATAATATTAATGAGAAACTCAACAAATAATACTTGAAGCAATAATTTAATTTTTAAAAAGTTTATACAACCTACTACTGTAATACATATAACCCACTAAACGTATACTCATATTTCAATATTAGTAAATAAACCAAAAATAATGCAATAATCATACCAAATACCTTTTAAATGAGTTGCCTTATATTTTAAATGAAATTTACCAGCACACTCATAAATCTCAATAATAATGTAAAAAAAAATACAAGTGAGTTATGAACCTATTTCATACTCTACTCTACAGGAAAGTTAGACATTAAGTTTAGCTGCATTAAAGGCATGGGCACCAGAGTACTTTAATATATGTCATAATGCACTCTGGCTTCCGAAACACAATAGGAGTGACAGACTAAAGTATCTCACCAGCAATAATGCATATATGTTAATAAGTATTAGGAATAATATTATTAGCACTATTGCTTAATGCAGCTATCACAATTGTTTTATGAGAATAAAAAATACAAAGTATCTCTGTTTTGAAGCATTGCTAGAAAGATTTACAGTGAAAATATGGAAGTATTGTGTAAGAATGAAGTTAATACTGTTAGAGTATCATTTGTTTATACGTATTTAATTTGAATTACTGCCTCTATACTTCAATAATATCTCTGTTATATCTCTAGCTTAGTTTATACTCTGACCAATGTATAAACAGTTCAGTTGTTATTCCCTGATTAGTTGCTCTCGGCTACATTTATGTTGTGCGGTTATATGTATTTCTAATACATAATAAATATGTATCATGTTCAATAATTGCTTGTATCATATTTAAAAATCTTAACTGGTTATGGGCCCAGTAGCCAGGTATATGTAAAGGCGATAAAAAACTGAGGAAAGTAAAACTTACAACCTAGGCAACACGCGGCATTTTAAAGTGCGAAAATATGAGCGCAAGCAATCAATTAACTTTGATAGAAAAACTCACTGGTCGGGAAAACTACTCGACATGGAGATTTGCCGTCAAAACCTATCTGGAACACGAAGGACTGTGGAATTGCATTGAAAATGTGAGTGATGATCACATTGATCCCAAACGTGATTTGAAAGCCAAGTCAAAAATTATTCTGCTAGTGGATTCAATCAACTACGTACACATTCAGGAAGCAAAGAGAGCGAAAAAAGTTTGGAACAACTTAGCAAACGCTTTCGATGATTCTGGATTAACGCGTCGAGTGGGCTTACTTCGTGATCTGTGCACAACAACGCTAGTCGGATGTCGAAATGTATTAGAGTATGTTAGCAAAATCATGACAACAACACACAAGTTGAGAAATATTGGATTTAAAGTAGACGACGAGTGGCTTGGAACTCTGCTTCTCTCTGGTCTACCAGATTCATACAAACCGATGATAATTGCCATCGAATGTTCCGGTATGAAAATAAGTGCTGACTCTGTAAAGGCTAAAATTTTACAAGATGTAAAAATAAATGATGGTGAAACATCATCTTTTGCCGTAAATTATAAGAACAACAAAGGCTTCAAGAAACAATTTCAAAAAGGACCTCGTTGCTACACTTGTAATAAACATGGCCACTTGAGTGCACAGTGCAAGTCTAAAGCAAAGAAGAAACACAAAGTTGAAAATCAGGAAAGCACAAGCTATGCCGCTGCTTTCATAGCTCCAGTGAGTAACAGTGATTCCTGGTATATAGACTCCGGTGCTTCTATGCACATGACCATGCACAGAAATATACTACAAGAAGAAACAGTACCATTCAGCCACTCAATTAAGGTTGCAAATGACAAATGCTTATCAGTAAAAGGCTCAGGTAAGCTGAGTTTAAATGTGTGTGACACTAATGGCCAATGTAAGAAAATTTGGTTTCAAAATGTTCTGTATGTGCCAGAGTTGTCAACAAATCTATTATCTGTCAGTCAGATAATTAGAAATGGTGGTCAAGTAAAGTTCAATAGTAACGGCTGTATAATAATAAACAGGAATAATGAAATATTTGGGACAGCCAGTTTAATCAACAATATGTATAGATTAAATGTATATAATCATCAAGCATACATATCTGATGTTGATGAGCAAGACATTTACTTATGGCACCAAAGAATGGGTCATTTGAACTTTAATGATCTGCAGAAAATAGTGGAGAATGCAGAAGGTGTAAAATTGTCCAAGAAACCAGACCAACTAGTTTGTACAACTTGCTTAGAAGGAAAACAAAACAGGTTACCTTTAAAATACAATGGATCCAAAGCTACAAGGTTACTTGAACTAGTACACTCTGACATTTGTGGTCCAATGGAAACCATGTCATTAGGAGGTGCTAAATATATCATGACATTCATTGATGACTATTCAAGAAAGGTATTTGTTTATTTTCTCCATAAAAAGTCAGAAGCTTTTGAAAAGTTCAAACATTTTAAAACACAAGTTGAAAAACAATTAGAATGCAACATAAAATGTTTACGCTCAGACAATGGCCTTGAATATGTTAACAACAACTTTTCTGATTTTCTTACAAGGTGCTGGAATAATCCATCAAACAACCACACCATACACTCCTGAACAAAATGGTGTTGCTGAACGAATAACCCAGACATTAGTGGAAAGAACAAAATGTATGTTGATCAATGCTAATCTTCCTAAGCTATATTGGGCTGAAGCTGTTCATACTGCAGCTTACCTCATGAACAGAGCTCCAACTCAATCACTGACATTTAAAACACCAGAGGAAATGTGGTCAGGAAGAAAACCAGATGTGAGTAATTTAAGAATATTTGGCTGTGATGCAATGATACATCTCCCTAAAGAAAAATGAAGGAAATGGGATCCTAAAGCAAAGAAAGCTAAATTTGTTGGATACTGTGAGAATTCAAAAAGTTACAGGTTTATAATACCTCCTTCTCAGTTAGTAATTAAAAGCAGAGATGCTGTTTTTCTGGAATCTACTGTCAAAAGAAATTATCTCCCTGTTGATTTGACAGAATCAATGTGTGATACATCATCTGAATTAAATGACAATCATACATCAGAGAGCTCCAGTGACAAATCAGATTCCACAATTACTACTGCTGAATACTTTTCTGATACCAATACTAGCAGTAAGCATAAACCAGAAGTGACTGTTGAAACATCTTTACCCTCAAATATGACTCTGAGACCTAGAAATAAACAAGTGCTCTCTAAAGAAAAAGATAAAGTTGAGAAGGATTACCTGTGCTACTGTGCAGATACAATAATTCCCATTCCACAAAACTGCAACTAAGCAATAACATCATCTGATTCAGAAAAGTGGAAGATGTCTATAAACAAGGAATTAAAATCTCATTATCAAAATGGAACATGGACATTGGTAGAAAAGCCTCAGGAGACAAAAGTAACAGGATGTAAATGTGTGTTCTGCATTAAGGATGAACCAACTGGTCCAGGTTAAATAATTCAGACTTTGTACAAAGATATAAACTCAAACTGAAGGAATTGATTATGATGAGACTTTCTCAACAACAGTAAGTAAATTGAAAGAGAATATTATTATGACACCACCAGAGGAACTGGACTGCAAACCAAATATGGTATTTAAACAAAATCTTTATATGGCTTAAAACAAGTTCCTAGATACTGGAATACAATATTCAATTCAATTTTAAATAAATTTGGTTTTGTTATAAGCAAAGCAGATCAGTGTGTTGATACTTAACAAATCAATGACATCAATTGTTATCTTTGTCTGCATGTTGATGATGGACTTTTCATTTGTAGAGATAAGACTGTTTTGAATGAAGTAATTAATGACCTGCAAAAGAATTTTGATTTGAAGATTTACACTCTTACTAAATTTGTTGGCATCCAAATAGACTTAAAGACTGTATCTTTATACACCAAACCAAGTATGAAGAACAATTATTGAAGAAATTTGATATGATTGATGCCAATCCTAACAGTATACCTGCTGATCCACATGTGAGACTTTCAAAGGTTAATGGAGTACCTGAGAAAAATCACCCATACACAGAAGTAGTAGGATCACTTATCCATGCAGCAATAGTAAGCAGACCAGATGTTATGTTTGCTGTAAGTCAGGTGAATCAACTTCTACATTCTTATGATGATTCACACTGGACTGTTGTCAAGAAAATACTAAAACATTTGAAAGAAAGCAAGAATTATAGATTGTGCTACTTACCTAACACAATCACTACAGACTTAGTTGGGTACAGTGATGATACCTTTGCCTGTGACATTTTATTTCTTAAAAATACAGCAGCTGTTACTTGAAAAACAGTGATAATAAACATTGGTTTATAATCGTTTCAAGAAGTCTGTAATTCGGTGGGAGTGTTAGAGTATCATTTGTTTATACGTATTTAAATTGAATTACTGCCCTCTATAGTTCAATAATATCTCTGTTATATCTCTAGCTTAGATTGTACTCTGACCAATGTATAAATAGTTCAGTTGTTATTCCATGATTAGCTGCTCTCGGCTATATTTCTATTGTGTGGTTACATGTATTTCTAATACATAATAAACATGTATCGTGTTCAATAATTGCTTGTATCACATTTAAAAATCTTAACAAATCCAAATAATTATCCAATACCTTTTAAAACCCACAGACAACAAAAATATCGACAATCACCCATAAAAAATACCATGGTAAATTAAATGATACTCAGATTCTGTGAAACATTTCTTCAAACACAACCAAAAAAGTGCCTATTCATTCAAATGAATCTTTCTGGTGCACCCAACAATTGACAGATTCGGTTACAAATTTCCAAAACCAAAACAATATGGGTGTTTATCAGCATGAATCCACTAGTTACTTTCAAAACTTACACACTTTAGTACAGAATCTTCTAAAGCTAGACACACAACTGAATATCAAACTAAAAGAATTTTCTGATGGTTTCTAAGACTATATAACACTCTAAAATATATTCCACAAAGTTAGCAAGAAAATGGACGTTCAGGTGAATGAATCCATTGATGATTCTTAAGTTTTGTAGAGTCTATAAAAGATTTTCCACAAAATTCACAAGAAAATGGGCGGTCAACTGAATGAATCCGCTTATGCACATTAAGATTCCCAGAACGTGAAAACGATTTTCCATAAATCTCACAAGAAAGTGGCCGTTCGCCTGAATGAATCCTTTGATGAATCTTAAGATTTGTAAACATTGTAAACGATTTTCCACAAACTTTACAAGCATATGGGCGTTCACCTGAATGAATCCTCTGATGCCTGTTATGGTTCCCAAATGTTCTAAAAGACTTTCCACAAACTTCACAACAAAACGGGCATTCACCTGTATGAATCCTCTGATGATCCTTAAGTTTCCCAGACTCTGTAAAAGATTTTCCACATACTTCACATGAAAATGGGCGTTCACCTGAATGAATCCTCTGATGCCTGTTATAGTTCCCAAATGTTCTAAAAGACTTTCCACAAACTTCACAACAAAACGGGCGTTCACCTGAATGAATCGATTGATGATTCTTAAGTTTTCTAGACTCTGCAAAAGATTTTCCACAATCTTCACAAGAAAATGGGCGGTCGACTGAATGAATCCGCTTATGCACGTTAAGATTACCAGAACGTGAAAACGATTTTCCACAAATCTCGCAAGAAAATGGCCGTTCGCCTGAATGAATCCTCTCATGAATCTTAAGATCTGTAGACGTTGTAAACGAAATTCCACAGTCTTCACAAGCATATGGGCGTTCACCTGAATGAATCTTCCGATGCCTGTTACGTTTCACAAATGTTGTAAAAGACTTTCCACAAACTTCACAACAAAATGGGCGTTCACCTGAATGAATCGTTTGATGATTCTTAAGTTTTCTAGAATCTATAAAAGATTTTTCACAAATATCACAAGAAAATGGGCGTTCGCCTGTATGAATACTCTGATGTTTCTTAAGATTCCAAAACGTTGTAAAAGCATTGCCACAAACTTTGCATGAAAATTGGCGTTCACCTGAATGAGTCCTGTGATGATTTTTAAGATTCCCGGACGTTGTAAAAGATTTTCCACAATTATTACTAGAAAATGGGCGTTTACCAAAATAAATGGCCTGATGTACTGCTAGACCGGTTCTTAGTTGTTCAGCTACAGTTTGTTTCTGCATGTTGGTGTGACTGTTGCTTTGACATTCAGAATGACACCTAGGGGCACAAAAATAAACGCAACTGATATGATGTGGTAGTATAGAGAATATTTTTTAAAAATTGCTATATGTATTGTTTACATACTTCAACATTAAACAATCAAATTGTGTTAAATAGTATAAAGAAAAGATAGTTAAAAAAGGAATAAATACTAAGAATACTGCAATATTTTTTAAACACTAATGAAATATTATTATAAAGATAGAACTTATAAACAAATTAATATGGTTTCTTATAAAACAATTATCTCATCAATAATGTTAATATTAGAAAAAAGAAACTGAACCCTGTTTATTGATAATTTACATCAGCAAATCAACAATTTCTTTAGGAACAATAAACAACAATAATCTTTACAATAAAGTGCCTGGTAACTAAGATAGAAATTTTTTTATATTATTTATTACCATAAATATGGTGAAAAAATATGACGTTTGAGTTAACTCACTGTAAGTAATATTCACTATAGGGTAAGAACCTATTTTTTATGCAAAATTATTTTTCGAGTATATTACTAATAGTACTAACTAATTAATCTCTTGGAACCAAATGTTGATAGTAATAACTACTATAAATAAAAATATTGAATGAATAAAATATTCATGAATGGACTAGTAAATACAAAAAATAATTTTTGAATATGTGTGTGAACAGAAAGACACTGTAGGCCAAGACATCTACTATTTGAATCCCTTTAATCCAAGAAACAATAACAGAGACCCAATCATGTAGCAAGCCAAACTATACTGAGAAGTGAGCAGTAACACAGATCTGATAGATAAAAAAATTGCCACTTGAGAACATTTGAAGACAACCTCAGTGAGACATTGGAAACTTCCTATGCTTGAGACTAAGATATTGTTTTGGAAGGTGTATACAAAAATTTCAAAGTGAATGTACTTTTTTATAAAATACAAGGAGTGAAGGCAGCAGAGCAAACAGACTTTGTGTGTACAATTAGTTCACTGTGACAAGGTAAAGTGAGCCATCAAATATGTTTATTAGACAATTATTTCTCTATATTCAAGAAATGTTATGTTTGATTAGTAAGCCCCGGATTCTTAGGTTCGAACCTATTTTGTTCCCAACCTAATATCACCAAAATTTTAACTTTATCTTATGTCTACTCTATGAACTAATAATATTCATAAATTTAATAGGACCTAAAATAACCTAATATTTATGTTATGACCTAAAATGACCTAATTCGGTTTTTAGAACCTAAAATGACCTAATTCGATGTACTGATCCAGTTCGACTGTAGTTTTGTTACTTAAACAAATGTCCAACCGGATTAGCTCAGGGGTACGGGTCGTGGAATACGCCATGGGCTCGAACCCAACCGTCGGCTGTTCTGACATGGTATTCCGTCGTTTTGCTTTTCTCCTCCAGGCAAATGCCGGAACAGTGCCTGATTGACAGGTTACGGGCGGCTGCTTCCTTTTCCCCCTTCCTTCTCAAAAATTTCATTTTCTTCTTCTACATCGATCCAAGTTAATGTTACATGGCGATCCGGCTAGTCACCATCACCAGCTGTATCTATTATTACGTGAATCCTAAGATCCAAGACACTGCAAATGTGAGCAGTATGGGAATGATCCCTAACATAGTCCGAGGGGTAAAGCCGAACTTGGAGGGTAAACGAACTATGTTTACGTGTAAAACGGAAGAACTTATTTTAAAATTGGAATAAATATTCACCACAATATTAAATGATGTGTTTTAACCTAACTGTCGACAGTAACATTGAGAAAAGCTGTATCAATGTGGTGTGGCAACTTCACATTATTACAAAGGTTTACATTCAGTAGAAACAAATCGACAAAGCAAGTTTTAAACATATCACGTTAAACATTAACAATCTCAGGAACGCAAACCCTTTCTGAAAAATTAACAGTTGTATACCGTCATCGTTCAGTGGTAACACGAAAAATTAAAGTATTGTGTAGGCCTACATAAGTTTAGCCCCTTAATTAAAAGCAATCATGCCTAAACAGAAATCCTCAAGAAGTAGTCACCTGCGAGAGTGGTTAGGAACGACTAAGAACTTTTCTACAGATGAGAGAAAATTATATATTGTCAAGCATGTGTGAAACCAGTAAGTTTAATTTGTTTTATATACATATATCTTTTATAATTTTTTTAATAAATAGATTTTATTTGTTTTCATTTCTAAAGTAACTTAAAGTGACAGAGTCTAGACTGCTGAATGAAATTTCATAATATTAACTGGGTATTATATTCAGGTGGACTATTTTTATTTTTTATTTCTATATAAGTAACTGCAGAAAAATGATCCCACGTACTACAGTAACAGAATTCAGCAACTTATTTGGCAAATGTTACCAGGAGAAACGCTTCCGAACAGAAGCAGAGTTTCATTACAAATTCAAAGCTGGGTGCAGAAGATTCGTTTCACCTGCGTCTGTGTGAAGCTCTCACTGCCGCTAATATACCAGTTTCAACAGTCCATAATGCAGTCCTGAATACCATTTTGGAAGAATTTTGCAACAGAAAAATATCAGATGAATTACTTGCCTCAGCTGCAAGATTTTTTTTTTTTTTAAACTGCTTTACTTCTCTCAACAGCGAGATCTTTAGAGACGGAAAAGGATGGGGGCAAGGAATGGGAAGGAATTCGGCCATGGCCTTTTTAAGGAAGCATCCCGGCATTTGCCTGGAGTGATTTGGGGAACCATGGAAAACCCAAATCTGGTTGACCGGACGGGGATTCGAACAGCCGTCCTCCCGAATGCGAGACCAGAACGCTATCAGTTACACCACCACGCTCGGTCCAGCGCAAGAGAAAACCATTGAAGAACTAGTGGTCATTGCTGACCACTTCATCTGGTTAAGTGTAGATGAGACGACAGATGCCTGCGGCAGATACATAGCCTTGTTGTGGGCAAGCTTGCATGTGAGAGACGTAGTATACCCCAAGTCATTATGTGCAGAGAACTTTCAATGACTAACCAGTCTTCTGTGGTAATTGCTGTAAAGGATGCATCAAAACTGTTGTGGCCAGGTCCAGAACACGAGGATAAGTTGTCGTTGTTGGTGACAGACAGTGCAGCTTATACGATAAAAGCAGGGGAGTGTTTGAAGGCATTCCGTCTTCAAATGGTCCATGTCACCTGTCTAGCTCATAGGCTGCACCAGGTAGCTGAAATAATTCGCGAACAGCACCCTGTAGTTTATGAGATAATTCCTTCAGTGAAGAAAATATTCCTGAAAGCGCCAAGTCGAGTCGTTACTTTAAGAGAAAAGCTTCTATCAGTACCCCTCCTTCCTGAGCCAGTAGTGACACGATGGGGGACCTGGCTCTCAGCCGCAGTATATTATGCAGAAAACTATGAGAGCATCACGGAGGTCATCGAATCATTAGATCAAAGCGAAGCTATTGCTATAGGAAATGCAAAGAAAGGGTTGCACTCAGTACCAGCTGTACAGGAGTTGAAATATATAAAGGCAAATTTTTACAACCCAGAATTTTCAATCAAGAATTTGGAAGGAGGTACTCTACCGTTGACGGAAGCACTTCAAATCATCCAAGAAGTGAGGGCCAAAGTGGCTCCTGGACCAGTTGGGGTGTCTATAGCTAAGAAGCAGGAGTCTGTTTTAACCCGCAGTCCAGATTTAAAGAGGATGGAATACATAGGCCGTGTCCTCTGTGGTCTAAAGAAACAAGAATATTGCCTTGAAATACTAAGGAAATCGCTGATACAAAGTTCACACCTCTGACCACATGTGACGTAAAGGGTAGTTTTTCTGCATTCAAGAGAATTTGAACGGAAAAGAAAGGAGGATTTACTCCTGAAAATCTGTCAAAATATTTCATTGTTCAGTGCCATATTAGAAGTTTTAAATGAGTTGTTTGCCATAAACAATAAAGACGAAGTATTTTGAACATAATAGTGGTTTATTTTGCTTGTTTTAATGTGACCGAGCAATGACATGTTAGAAGTTTTTAAGGAGTATTTGACATTGTACTGTAAAGTCAACAATATTTTTTAACACTATGGCAGTATATATTGCGTGTTTTAAATTTTATTTCCCTTAAAAACGTTTAAGTTCCTAAATCAGAATTTTAAAATCCTATAAAAGCCTAAAACGTGAGTTGAATAAACCTAAATTTGGTTTTTTAGAACCTAAAAATCCGGGGCTTATTGATTAGATATATATTGATTTTGAAATGTCTTTATTGGTTTCATGAAAAAAAAATCTAAGAGTACATGATGGGTTAGAAAAGATTTCCCAGACTATTGTTTGAGTAGTGTATTCTGGTTCCCATATTTTGAGTGTCAATTACAAGAGTTGCAGGGAATTACAATGTAAGCAGCTGGATTTTATTAAGGAAATTACCACAGGAGCCAGGCAGTAACTGATATGATAATGCAGCTGGATTGGGAGCCATTCTGGAAGAGTTAAGAGAAAACCGGAAGTGTTCAAGGCATATATATTTTGGTGATAGAGCTTGGAGAGCTATTGGTTGTAGAATTAGGAGCAGTGTATGGAAAGGAAAGGGTAACTATGGCCACAAACTGGCCCTCAATTCTATGTTTAAGGGAGTGGGGAAATTTTCTTTCATTGGGAAGGAAGTCGGGGATAGGCATAAATTACCTAGGGAACTGGTGTAATAGTTAAAAAAAAATACTTCCGAAGGAATTTTAAATTAATATCTACACTCCTGGAAATTGAAATAAGTACACATTGACGCCGGTGTGTAAGACCCACCATACTTGCTCCGGACACTACGAGAGGGCTGTACAAGCAATGATCAAACGCACGGCACAGCAGACACACCAGGAAAAGCAGTGTTGGCCGTCGAAGGGCGCTAGCTGCGCAGCGGTTGGGCACCGCCGCAGTCAGTGTCAGCTAGTTTGCCGTGGCATACGGAGCTCCATCTCTGTCTTTAACACTGGTAGCATGCCGCGACAGCATGTACGTGAACCGTATGTGCAGTTGACGGACTTTGAGCGAGGGCGTATAGTGGGCATGCGGGAGGCCGGGTGGACATACCGCCGAATTGCTCAATATGTGGGGTGCAAGGTCTCCACAGTACATCGATGTTGTCGCCAGTGGTCGGCGGAAGGTGCACGTGCCCGTCGACCTGGGACCGGACAGCAGCGACGCACGGACGCACGCCAAGACCGTCGCATCCTACGCAGTGCCGTAGGGGACCGCACCGCCACTTCCTGGCAAATTAGGGACACTGTTGCTCCTGGGGTATCAGAGAGGACCATTCGCAACCATCTCCATGAAGCTGGGCTACGGTCCCACGCACCGTTAGGTCGTCTTCCGCTCACGCCCCAACATCGTTCAGCCCGCCTCCAGTGGTGTCGCGACAGGCGTGTATGGAGGGACGAATGGAGACGTGTCGTCTTCAGTGATGAGAGTCGCTTCTGCCTTGGTGCCAATGATGGTCGTAAGTGTGTTTGGCGCCGTGCAGGTGAGCGCCACAATCAGGACTGCATACGACCGAGGCATACAGGACCAACACCCGGCATCATGGTGTGGGGAGCGATCTCCTACACTGGCTGTACACCTTTGGTGATCGTCGAGGGGACACTGAACAGTGCACGGTACATTCAAACCATCATCGAACCCATCGTTTTACCATTCCTAGACCGGCAAGGGAACATGCTGTTCCAACAGGACAATGCACGTCCACATGTATCCCGTGCCACCCAACTACCCTGGCCAGCGAGATCTCCGGATCTGTCCCCCATTGAGCATGTTTGGGACTGGATGAAACGTCGTCTCACGCGGTCTGCACGTCCAGCACAAACGCTGGTCCAGCTGAGGCGCCAGGTGGAAATGGCTTTGCATGACGTACCACAGGACTATATCCAGCACCTCTACGATCGTCTCCATGGGAGAATTGCAGCCTGCATTGCTGCAAAAGGAGGATATACACGGTACTAGTGCCGACATTGTGCATGCTTTGTTGCTTGTGTCTATGTGCCTATGGTTCTGTCTGTGTGATCATGTGTTGTATCTGACCCCAGGAATGTGTATATAAAGTTTCCCATTCCTGGGACAATGAATTCACGGTGTTCTTATTTCAATTTCCAGGAGTGTACTATTGGCAAGAGTAGACATGTGTAAGAATTTAAAATTGGAAGTATATAACATGATAACAAAAAATAACAGCAATAAAGGGGTAACTAAGTAGATATGTAGAGCAACTGCCACCAGAGTATGAACTATACAGCTATTCAATTAAGTGATATTTTGTCACCAATTTATTGAAAACTTACACATATGTAACTCGGCACTGATAAAACATGTTGTAGACACATTTATTTAATATCCAATATATTATGGTGATATATATAAAAAAACTATATCTATCAAGTAATTACTTCTAAGATCACAAATAAAGAAATCTATGTTATATCAAATAAATCTCTTACTCATCCTCCAGTACATAAACATTAACATCTATGAAACTTTACTAAATTATACTGGTGCTGTCAACAAAAAAATTATGAACAATATAAAACAAATGTGTTTTTTTTTTTAAATAAATAAAAACTACTTATTTAGTAACAAGCCTTGAAATGTAGGTCAACATATCATCAGTCTGAAATGGTACATCATACTCAAAATCAAAACATTAATCCTTAAGTTTTGATTCACATATGAATGGAATTGCTACTCACTCTAGGCACACTGCTGTTGGAGTACTTTTGGTTTATTAATACCAGACAAACACTGATTATCCATACAGGCCAAAGTACTGCTTCTTTCAAATAATAACTTTAGTTTCTCTATAAAAACATAGCCTTTGAAATAGTAACCATATTTCTAGACATTTCTTTCATATGGAGTATACTAATTGCCAAGACTAAAGAGTCACAATGGTATGTGAAGTTATATTGAAACTGGACATTAGATAATCTAATGTTAGTTTCTGATTAATTTTCAGATTTATCAAAACAAATAACAGTATGGGTTTTATGTGTATTACTATTAACACAAATACTTCATTCAGATTGTTGCTTAAAAGTGAACAAATAACCTGCGAATTGCAAAACGTGATGGGAATAATACAAACATAATGGCAGTTATGGGAATTAACCTTTCTATTGCTGACTTAAAACTACTACAGAAAAGAGATAAAATATTATGGACACATCTTACCTACTAATACACTAAACATTATTTAACAAAAAAAAAAAAAAAAAAAAAAAAAAAACTTTGGTTGTTGGAAAATATTACTAACGAAGACCAGTTAGTAACAGATGCCGAGGCAATAATGAAGACAGATATAAGGGAAGCTGTTTTTGCATTAGTCTTGGAAGATATTTCAGATAGGCCTAAATTTATAACAGCACAGCTACAAAAGCCATCATATTCACTAATACAACTGCATATTGGCACAAGAAATTAACCTATTACAAAATTTAAAAAGAATTGTCGCAGCATAAGTAAAAAATAAGAAGTCCTACCCTTACCTGCTTTGTGATGTGCTGCTAGCGTATTTATGTATCTGCAGTGTCACCTCATCTTTAAATACCTTATTGCAGTGTGTACAAATGTACAAAGGGGCAGAAACAGCTGAGACATGGTAGAAGACATGTTTTGTTAGAGAGCACCAAGATAAAAATGCCTGTGCACAGAATGCACAGGCAAGTTCTGATAATGATGGTGCTTTAAACAAGGATCTGAAACAAATAGTTACTAGAATTTTAGTTTACTTAATGCAAAATATTAATTAAAATTAATAGACAAGTATATCAACTTAGCATATATCATGACTTATAAAATATGATTAAAACAATTGAAATTCTGAGATATTTATCTAAACAAGTATACCTTTTTTTCATACTAGCTTATGATATACTTATAACCACGCCAGTCTCGATTGTAATATGTAGAGTTATGCATTGATCCTTTTTATTTTTTTATTTTTTTTTTTTGAAATGTTGGAAGCATAGCCAATTTTAAGGGGTTCTTGTTGGCACCTTGAGATGTTAGTAAATGTTCGTCACTAATCTTCTGACCAAAGTGAATCCACAAGGCTTGATTTGTGATCCAGTATGATAGGATACAGGACTGGAAATGGCATAAATAACACTGGAACTTATATTAGCACATTTGCGAGTGCACTGTTATTGTTAATGGTAGGGAATTTTTGAACATAAACTAAGAACAACAGCAGTGTAGTATTTATTAGTCATAGTGAGAGTTATGCTTGCATTAGAATGAGTTTGGTAGCCTTTAATAAAAGGTATATCAAAATCCCAATATAAAGACTAAATCTAAACCTACATGCAGAAATCCAGTATGCAGGTACTTCTCAGTTCTCAGGTAGTTCTCAGTTTGTTAAACATTTACATTTTGAAGCCCAGTAAAAAAATATAACAGGAATAAAAAATACCAATATCCACAAAAAAATATTTACTATTTTAATCCAACTAAAAAGTAACATTCTAGTCAGGCAGACAGGAGGCCACACTGTGAAAAATAGAATAAGGACGAAGTATTGGTGAATTCTGTTTTTGAATGATTGATATAGGAGGAGATTAGTCTGATACTAATCTAAAGGTAAAGTTTTTGAATTAAACAATTCTCAAGAAACATGTGATCACAAAACAAAGTGAGTGAGAACCACTGTGCTGGCATTTATACCCCAGCCAAGGCATGAGCAATTTGGGGTCATACTATATTGCTAAATATGCAAGGCAATGCAGCCTATGTTCATTAATAATAATAAAAGTAATAATAATCAGGTGTAGGATTTGAATTCACAGACCAATTTGAGAACTAAGATTTTATCTAGACATGTTAGACCATTTGCCCTACCTGACCACTAAGAAAAAATTATAGGCACTCATAAAATAACCAAACCCTTTTTATTGACCATATTTAAAGCATAATAATTATTCATTCTGCCACTTGTATTATCCATACAAAACTTTTATGGTCATTTAAAGAGGAAACTTGATGTTGTATAGGTTAAGTTAATACTGAATTAGGAACCTCTGTTTGAACAATCAGTTTTTTTTTTTTTTTTTTTTACAGTAATCAGAGTTGTACTGTAATCAAAACCAAACATAATAATAGATTTGGAGTCATTGTGATTAAAAATTATAAACCAGCAATCATATATATTCTACTAACATGAAGTATACAGAAATGATTTTAATTGAAAATATGTAAGAAAGAAAAAAATATATTTCTTAAGGTATAGATGAATCTAACACTAGGAAGAGAATTGAAACAGCCATAATATAAATAAAGACCAGTAAGAAAAACAATTTCAGAGTTGTTATGACTCACTGGAAAATAAACAATCTTCTAATAATATATGGAGTTGCTAGTGTGCAGTAAAATCTGTCTTGTCAACATTTTTTTTTTTTTTTTAATAATATAGAAGTCTGTGCTCTGTTGAATGGTCATGCAACGAAAATTGTGTAAATCATGACTGAGGTTCGAATATGGTCTACTATTTGCTGTATGGCGTTATAAAAGGATTTTGAAAAAGTATAATGGACAGAAATAAAAAATAAAATGGTTAAGTACATTATATTGTTGACAGTAATGTTATTGCAGCTGATACAAGGTATCTTCTATTTCAAAGCTTGAAGTTACTAATTACAAAATTCCAAAACAAACAGCAATGCCTCATAGAATATCCTGTATCTAGGGGGTGTCTCCCATACTATTAGTATTAGATATTTTTGACTCACACAACTAAATGATTGTAAAATGAGGATAACATAACCGGAGGGATATTTGTGGTTAATTTTGCCTGTGGCAGTTTTCATTTTTACCCTTCGCCTCAGTATGGGACAGGTGGCACCATACAAAATCATTATCTTGATAGTCTTATAGTAGTAGAACCAAACAGGGATAGTCAAGAGCCTTTAGTGAAGAAACTGTAAGTATCATATTGAGTACATAGTCCTCGCATTCTACTTGCTGAATTCGGTGACTCCAAACTCGTACTCTGATAAGCTGGAACTTTTACAAATACAACTTTGGAAATGGGATTTTAGTTCTGAATATAACGTTTGACTAGGCATCTGTCACACAATTATGTGATAATATCATCAAATGATGTTACAAATACGATTTTGTGTGGAAATATTAAAAGTTATTTGAAATGACATATCATCATCTGATACCAAACTATTGTGATATGCTCCAAATTGCCTATTCTAGATATTCAATCGAAGACTAGAATCTGTTATCAGATATTAGTCATAACATCACTGGGTTTCAATCTCATGGGCTGAGCAAGCAGTAATATATTTTAATTTAGGTCTCTAAGTACAAACCTGATTAATAATTGGACAACATATACCAAGTATCAAACCCGTAGAGCCTAGCAAGGCGTTCAAACAGCGCCAACCAGTAATAACTGTAACTGATAATTTTAAGAGCAATTATTCGCACCTGGCTTCTAAAGTGTGTTCAGGAGCATCCAATGATTAAATTACAATGAGCTGATCTAGTCATCTGGATTCTAAGTGCACACTAGGATACTAAATGGTGGACCAGAACAAGTAGTAATACATTTTAATTTAAGTTTATAAGTACAAGACTGATAGTTAATTGGTTTATCAGTAATAGGCAAAGAAACCACTTTTTTGCTTACTCCTTTATGCCTTGCCCAAGTCGAGCTTATTAGAGATTGGAATGATTGGAGGAAAGAAAAGCAAAGGAATTAGGCCACAACTATTTAAAGGAATGATTCTCCCATAAGCTTAGAATAATTTGTGGAAATCATGGAAATCCCAACTCTTGATAACCAGACAGGGATTCAAACCAACATACTCTTAAATGTGAGGCCAGAGGAACACTGCTCACCAACCACATTTAAAAACTATCACCAATGATTTATTTTAAAGTGAAAACTGATTAAAACATTCTAAATCAAAACACATTCAGAATTCGTTTTAACTAACTCCCAAAAATTTCATTATCACTTTCCAAACAACACTTTGCCACCAAAAATTAATCTTGTAAAACTTCTCTACAATTTATAAATCAAACACCGTAAAAAGATTGCACAATATTACTTGAAAATATCAACTTCACAACAATCTCAGTTAAAAGAACAGATTAAAAAAATAACAGTATTAATTTCAGACACAACATAAACCTGTATTACAATGCTGGAAAATAAACTAGTACATATTCAAAAGAAATTTTTCCACTTAATTATACCATTTGCTTTAAAAATATTTATTTTTATATCATACAATTAACAATTTTAATATAATATTTAGATATGTTTAGCTTTGTTAGCTGACTTGTAATTTCTCAATATCTACTCATAATTTACTCCACACAGTGCTAAAAACAATATTGATAATATTCTGTAGAGGTGTCATTGATAACTTTTGAATCGCTACCCCTAAATAAGTTATACTGGAAACTCGCCAAATTGCTTCATAATCCAAAGGATACTGGTTCATCCTAAAACAATATAATATATCCAAATGCTGCCTTTTAATTTGTAGATGCCAAATTGTAAGATATTAATTGGGTATATATAGGCAACACGAAGACAGTATACAACGTAAGTTCTTTTTTGCACATAGTCCCCAAAAGACTGTAAACATTTCTCAAAATAGTAAACTCACTTTACGAATCCAGATGCATAGAAACCACCACCAGCACTATGTAAATACCTGGAGACAGCTGCTTCTATTATCTCATTGTTTCAGTATTGTTGTCGACTGAGCTTTCTGAACACATCACAATCGCAAGGCGTTAAGTCTGGACTATATGGAAGATGTTGCCGTAGCTCCCACTTGAATCGCTGCATAAGTTTGGTTGTTTGGTGGGCCGTGTTACGTGTTGCATTATATTGCAACAAAATTACACTAATGCTCAATTTTCCCTGTCGTTTTTGTTTAATTGCCTTACCTAACTGGTTCAACATTTGAATATACGAAGCCAAGTTGATTATTGTGCGTTTCGGCATAAATTTCACAAGCACCACAGTCTCCATGTCAAAGAACATAGTTGGAAACCCTACCTGCTGCATGTTGGACATCAGCATTCTTTCGTGGTGTTGTGCAGCCATTCCATCAATCTTCTCATTGTTTCAGGTGTGGAGCCACATTTCATCCTCTAGGGTGATTTACTGCAGAAACTTATTGCCCTCCACAGAATACCACTTTAAAAATGCCAGTGACAATTGGAAATGTTGTCCCTTGTGAACATCGGTGAGCACATGTGTGACCCGTCTATGAAACAGTTCACAAAATCCAAGGTGCTGGTGAACAATGGAGAACACACTGCACATAAGAAAAGCTCAGCATGCTGGCAATTATCTGCAGTGTTATGTGCTGATTCTCTCTAATTATCCAACCTAAACAGTCAACATTGGTAACAGTATGGGACGTTGTGTGCCTGCCTACATAATATTTGTCTGTGAGATCTGTGTATCCAGTCCCAAATTGCTTACACCACTTTACAATATGTGGCCAATGAATAGCATGCTCACCATACACAGCAGTGATTTCACGATGAATGTAAGTGCAATTGAGCAGGTTATCCCATAGTAATCTGATGGTTGTATGCACCTGTACTTAGGAGTGAACACCCAGTTGACACGTCATTGAACCTAGCCCGCTCTGCACACACAACACAACAGAATACCACACCAGTCTCCCTGTCGGATGTGTCGGCAGTTTCAGCAGCTTTCTCTGCATCAGCCACAACACACAGCATGCTCTCATGGCGAGCTAGTGTAAATTACTTTTTGATTCACCCTCATACTCCAGAAGTGCTCTTAATTTATAACAGCACACATACAACAATTAAACCAATATTTACAAAGGCAATTGCATATATTCTTATTTCTAATTATTAATCATAGGATCACACATAACTTGTCATTGACTTGAAGTGATATAATCAGATACAAATAACTCAGGTTATAGTGCAAAACTTCTGCTCATAAGAGGTAATCAAAAAATCCTGACTCAAAACTATTATCTTACCTTCTTTGTGAAGTTCTATTAGTGAACTTATGAAACTGCAGTTTCCCAGTATCTTCGAACTCCTCAGAGTTGTGTGCAGAATCATATAACGGGGCAGAAACAGCTGAGACATGGCTGAACACATGTTTTGTTAGAGAGCACCAGGATAAAAATGTCTGTGCACAGAATGCACAGGCAAGTTCTGATAATAATGGTGCTTTAAACAAGAATCTAAAAGACAAAATAGAGAAAATAATTTTAGTTCACCTACTGCTAAAAAAATTGATTAACAATAAAGGACAACTATACCAACATTGAATATATGTCACATGAAATATGATTAAAGCAAAAAAAAAAAAAAAATCCTGAGATCTTTATATTAATAAATATGAGGCGTATTTTTTAAGTAAGAACTGGTTGGAAATAAACTTTTAACAATGAAAAATATTTTGGTAATTTATTCAACATGACATTCTACAACCTTTCAGGTACTTTACCACATAGTTGCAATTATTGTTTAAGCATTTGTCATACGGTGAGATGAGTTTTTGTATACCATCATCATAGAAGTCTGCCGCCTGAGCGGAAAACCATTGCTGAACCACAAGTTTCACTTCATCATCTTTGTTGAAACGCTTGCCACCAAGGAACCTCTTAAGGTGCGTAAAGAGATGGAAATAACTTCGGGCAAGGTCTGGACTGTAAGGGGGATGATCCAATTGCTTCCAGTGAAAAGAGTCGATCAAAGCTTGCGTTGCAGCAGCAGTATGCGGTCTCGCATTGTCGTGAAGCAGCAGAACCCCGTCAGACAGCAGGCCGCGGCGTTTATTCTGGATCGCATGGCGAAGTTTCTTCTAAGTTTAACAATATACAGCTGCGTTTACTGTTGTTCCTTGCTGCAAGAACTCCACCAGCAAAACACCATGCCTGTCCCAAAACACACTAGCCATAATCTTCCGTGTTGAGATTTTCTGCTTGAATTTCACTTTCTTAGGAGACGCTGTGTGCCGCCACTCCATAGATTGCTGCTTCAATTCCGGGGTGAGATGGGACATCGAAGTCGCGTCTCTTGTGATGATGTGGTCCAAAAATCCATCACCTTCTTCTTGATATCCGGTCAAAAACATCAATGCATTAGCAAACCCTTTAGTTTTGTGTTCCTCAGAGAGCATCTTTGGAACCAAAGGGAGCACATTTTGCTGTAATTCAATTTCTCTGACACAATGTTGTAGAGGACGGACCTTGAAACTTGTGGAAAATGAAAGGACAATGTGAAAATTGTGAAACTCCTGTTTACACGAATTTTGTTGTCTACCGCACGCACAAGATCGTCATTGATTACGGATGGGCGGCCCGAGAGCTGTTCATTGTGCACATTCCCCCGACCTTCCTTGAATAATCTTACCCTCTTACAAATGTTACCTTCATTCATTGCATTGGAGCCATACACTTGACAGATCTGGCGACGAATTTCCGCCGGTGTTACACTTCTTGCTGACAAGAACCTGATGACTGACCTTATTTCACATGCAGCGGGATTGTAGATCGTCTTCAACACTTCCATCGCTCACCATGAAGTGTACACGCCGCTAACTTGGCGATAACTGCGTCTACGCGTGCTCATATGATGCCAGAATAGTGTGCGCAGCGCTCAATTTCGTTCGTGTGAGATTTAAGAGGATATCGCCGACAGATTCTTACTTAAAAAATACGCCTCATATACCATTTTTTCACAGTAGCTCATTAACAACTCATAACACATGACTGTATTGTAATATACAGCATCAGACAGAAACAAAAGCCAATGACTGTGTATGGGATTTAAATGAGCAGATTTCATGCAACAAACAAAACTACAGGAAGCTACAGGAAATAAAACTCAAACAATGTGCATTTCAAGTCACAAGATCAACAGAAGCCACCATTGTTCTATAGAAAACATAGGGTCATGTGAGGTGTTGCATAACCATGCAACAAAATCACACTGATGCTCAATTTAACTTGTCGCTTTTCTTTAATTATCTTAAACAACTGGTTCAACATTTGACTATATGAAGCCGAGTTGATTTCCATGCCTTGTGGCATAAATTTCACATGCAACACACACTCCATGTAAAGAACACAGTCGCCAACCCTTCCTGCTGTGGGTTGGACCTCAGAGTTCTTTCATGATAGTGAGCACCCATTCCATCAATGTTCTCTTTGTTTCAGGTGTGAAGTGGTGGACCCACGTTTCAACATGTGTGATGATTCGCTGTAGAAACTCTTTGCCCTCCAAAGAATACCGTTTCAAAAATGACAGTGTCGATTGGAAACATTGTCCCTTGTGAACATTGGTGAGCACATGTGGGTCTATCTTTGACACAGTTCACAAAATCCAAGGTGCTGGTGAATGATGGAGAACACAGTGCCAGGCAAAATGTGTGATATACTGGCAAGTTATGCACTGATTCCCTAACTATCACATATATATAGTTAATATTGGCAACAGTATGGAATATTGTGGGCCTGCCTTCGTGATATTAATCCATGTGATCTGTTTGTCCAGCCCCTAATTTCTTACACCACATTACAATAAGCGGCCAAGGAATTGTATGCTCACCATATAAAGCTGTGGTTTCATGATGAATGGAAGGGTAATTGAGCTGTTTAGCCCATAGAAATATGATCGTTGTAGGTACCTCCAATTTGGAGTGAACATCCAGTTGACGCATCACTGAGCCTAGCTCACTATGCGCATACAACACGACAAAATACCACACCAGCCTCCCTATTGGACGTGTCGGCAGTTTCTGCAGCTTGCTCTGCATTGGCCACAACACACAGTGTGCTCGCACGGTGAGCTAGTGTAAATTGCTTTTTGATTCACCCTCGTATTTCAGAAGTGCTCTTAATTTATAACAGCACACACACAACAATCAAATGAATATTTACAAAGGCAATTGCATATATTATTATTTCTTGTTATTAATTATAGGATCTCACATACCTTGTCATTTACTTAAAGTGATATAATCAGGTACATATAACTCTAGTTATAGTGCATAAATTTTATACGCAAAGGATAGTCACAGTTTAAAAAAAATCCGAAATCAAAAACCTTGAATCAAAAATATTAAATAGGAACTAGTGATCTCACCTTGTTTGTGAAGTTCTATTAGTATACTTATGAATCTGTAGTTTCACCGCATCTTCGAATATTCCAGAGCTGTATGTACAATCATATAATGGGGCAGAAACAGCTGAGACATGGCTGAACACGTGTTTTGTTAGAGAGCACCAAGATAAAAATGTCTGTGCACAGAACGCACAGACTAGTTCTGATAATGATGGTGCTTTAAACAAGGATCTAAAGAAGGGGAAAAATAGAGAAAAAATTTTAACCGAAAAAATATAAGATTAAAAATAAAAGACAGTTATACCAACATAGAATATATGTCACAGGAAGTATGATTAAAAAAAATAAAAATTCTGTGAATTTTATGTTAATAAATATACCATTTTTCAAAGTAGCTAATTAGCAAATCATAATACATGTCTCCATTGTAATATGCAGCACCAAACAGAAACTAAGCCACTGAATCTCTATGGCATTTAAATGAGCTGATTCTATACAACAAACAAAACTACAGGAAGGTATTGGAAATAAAACTGAAAACAAAATTTCAAGTCGGAAGATGAACAGAGGCCACCATTGTTTATAAAAATAATCAAAAACCATGATCACTTTTTGGACATGTTGAGAATATGGAAAATTTTATGGGAGTCCTGTTTCCACCTTGTATTACCCAAAAATGGCCATTACTCAACTTCTGACTCAACGATACCCACAAGGCTCAACTGGAGATACAGTATGCTGGGATTTAGGACAGTAAACAGCATATAGATATGCCATACAACACTGGAACTATTAGGACTAATTGGCTTTGCCAGTGAATTTTTGTTGTTCCTGGAAAGGAATTTTTGAACAGAAACTGAGAAAAGCTACAAAGTATTTAGCAATCTCGGCGAGGATTGTATTTAAGTTTGGTAGATCATATAGAAAGCTACATCAATGTAACTAGACTGAATTAAACCAATTTGAAGAAATCCAATGTAACGGGACCAAATAAACCCCTGTAATATTTTGTATTATGGAACGAATTTAAGCTAGTTGTTAGCGGCCGCAGTTTGCCAGCCACAACACAACACCGTGCCTACATGTGATATGGTGTCAGCACTTCCTCGTGAGTGCATATGTACTCAGGCAGTCTTTGCTGAGAGCTCATGTAGTGACATTTGATCTAAGCACTTATCTCATTACAGCCATAATCATCCAAACTCATCAAAGCAGGGATAGCGGCTAATATATTGCATGGAATAGGAGTTACATTCTGTGTTTGTGAAACTGTCTGTGTATATGTAATCGCAATAAACCTGGACTTTGCTGTAACTTCTGTTTTTTATGTAAAACCTTTCTAATCCATATCAGGGTAATAACACATAAGCCACAAAGAACTTATGCAGCGTTTTTTTTAATAAAAAAAATATAACATCTATGGCAGACTTTAGTTGTTTTCAATAGCTTTTTGTCTACACCTTCTGGTAATACTGCTCTATCAACAATTACCTGGTGTCAAGACAGAAGACCATCAACCTGACAAGAAGAAATATCAAGAAGATATAATCGGACAGTTTAGTAATATCACTTCCAATAGACAATCAATCAATATCCACTCAGAAACACAAACAAACTCTGGTATCATCTGTGGGACTCAAATGCTTCACCACACTCACCAAAGAGCACCCACTACAAGAAAGTGGTGTTAACAGAGTTCAATTACACCAGTTTACAAGTAAATAAGCTCTTGGTTGGAGAAGCATTTAAATTTTGAAGTAAAAAGTGAGATGACAACAGGAAGAGCAATGAATATCATTAATGATAGTGTTAATCAGAAAAAACTTACTACTTGAAT
>JARYHS010006964.1:14987086-15002089 GCA_031002005.1 Vandiemenella viatica | reverse complement strand
GTATACAAAATTCCTATCAAAAATTATTTGGCAGTTGTTTTTCTTAAATTATAATGTTGTAGATTATATCAAGTAGGGTATTTATAAATGTATCCTCATAAGACTTCATTTTTAGTAATGCGATGATTAAAAACAAAGAAATTCTTCCGTTCTGTATACATTCCTTGTTTCTTGACCCTACAAATATGGCGACCTCTCCACTCCACCGCTCTCCTCTCGGCGTCACGTCGTTGCATGGAGAAGGTCCCTTACGTGGTCTCCTCTCTTTTCTTTGCTCCTTGGTCACGTGCTAGGCATTTCCAATACAATCGATAAGGAAGGCCAAGATTATGGACTAGTATTATATATCTCTCTGAGACATTAGAAGTAGGAAATTAATTGGCGTTAATTTAAATCAAAACTTATTTGGGTGAATGAAAAAGTTTAAGCGAGGAATTCTGAAGTCAAAGGAAGCAAAGAATTATGATACAAAATGAAAACAGGAAAGAAAGAACAGATTATGTTGAGACCATAACTGTTGATTACCGTCATCAAAGTTGCGTGTGATCTACAGTTAGGAGACAGGTTGCCCGTAGTAACAGGTTTCAATAAAAAAAAAAGACTGCGAGGATATACAGATGAATCTAAAATGGGATACGTGGATGTGGAATGGAGATTAAAAACAAAATGAGTCTTCTTATTTGGTAATGCAGAAATAATGGTGTTTGTGATAAGGCAGAAAATAAATGCTTGTTAATATCTTCTCATATTAGTCAATAACAAACCAAATTTCCGGGGGATATTGATAAAGAGAAGTGAGCGAATTGGGTTAAAAACTTCTGTTGATTTTATTAACTAAAAGTAGAGAGGTAGTTTTGGACGCGTATTATGGGCACCAGCTTGCAGGAAACAGAGGGGGGCGGTTAGATTTGTTTCTGGGACGGTATGAGGATGATATTTTCGATGACATCTGAATAGGTACAGTACAGCAAATATCGTGCAGGAAATGTAGAAATGGCAATGACTATGATTTTTTGCATTTGTTATATGTTAAGAAATCAGAATCTGAGAGACTGATCTCAAATAATAAAATAAATCGAAAGCATAAATTCAGGTAATACTAAAAAAGCAGGAATATGGTCCGTCTCAGTAATGAATTATTACTTTTTTGTACATTTGTTTGGAATTAATACGAGAAGAGGGAAATATTCATAAACTGATTAAATATATTTGTAAGTATAGATAAAATATACCATTTTAAACCTTACCTTGAAATATTAGGGGCGACAAATTTGAAATAATGAGCCATATTATTGTTTTAAATAAGTTAAAAAGCATTGAAGTAGATGAAAAGTAACTTGCTGAATACTAGATTCCAGAAAGGCAAAAAGCGTAGAGTTATGATAGGAAATGCCATTTCAAAATAATGGGTTGGGGGGGGGGGGTGATAGTTGGAGTGCCACAGGGTAGTGTATTGTTATCATTGCTATCAATCATTCTAATGAGTCATTGTGGTGATAGTGGAATTTACGTTGTTTGCAGATGACAGATTGGTATTCAATAGGATCAAAAAGGGAAAAGACTGTGAACAGCTGCCGGGTTTCCTAAGTAGAATATGCTAACTGGATAAGTCAGCATGGAATGAAGATAAATGCCAAGAAGATTCAGCTTATTAGGTACACCGATAAAAACTAAGATAAGTTTGTTTATGATTATAAGATGGGGACAGAATTGCTTGTTGAAGGATTATTATTGTGTAAATATCTTTGCCTAACATTTGATAGTAAATTCAACTGGGTAGCATAGTACATTGAGCAGATGGGAGGAAAAGGTTTCAAAATCCTTCATTTCTTGAGACAAGCAGCACCAGAAAAATGTGGGAATGAGGATAACAAAATTTGAACGTACCATTGCTGGAATAAGGTGGTGTAGTTTGGGATCCACATTTTTGGTGTCAAATATAGGTGTTGGGGGACCTGCAAAGGAAGGCAGCTATATTTATTTGTGGAAATTACCGCAGAACACAATCAGTAATTGACATGATGAAGGAGCTAGAATGAGATATTGTTTTTTGGAAGACAGGAGGAGGATTGGTAAAGGGACCTGGAGGAATATTGGTCAAAAACTTAGGAGTAGTGAACGGAACGGTAAAGATGACCGTGGACGCGTGCTGGCACCCTGTTTCAGTGGGGAAATCTCCTGTTGTGGGCGAGGGTGTCGGGGATAACAAGAAATTACTAACGGAAATGATGAATAATCTGCCAAGATAACTGATGGAATTTAAAATGAAAATCATATACGAAAAAGTAAATGGGTTATCATGCAAATCTGTATAGTATAACAATAATAAAGTAATAAGGGTTAATTAGATGATTAGCAATATCGCCAACGAAGCATCGCAATTAAATTTAATTGAATTCAAGTAACATAGAGCGTAGATTTTTGTGAATCTTCAGAATTACAGAGGCCTTCATTTTGATGAATAACACAAACAAAAAAAACAAACAAAATTCTTAGTGGTTCTGTAAATTTTATATGACCGATGGAACGAGTGAAGGGGAACAATGATTTAGAATTTAGATAGCAATGATTCTTAGGTTTGGAGAAGCAGATATAAAAAGTGAAATTCTTAGTCTAAGACATTAAGCATCTCTGTAGCTGAACCTATCAGCTGTTCTCGTGAATCGTCGTTATTTTGCTGTGTAGTTATATTTCGTTTGCTCTCTCGAGACGACAGGAGGAGGTGATATGGAGCCAATAAGTGCTGTATATATTTTGGAAGAGGTAGGTTTATAGCTTAAAGCTGCTTACGGAGTCGTAGAGTACACGCTTAATGTCCCACAACAACTTGAGGACCCTCCTTTCACTCGCCTGATGTTTACTTTGCTTGATAAAAACTTGCGAATTAACACATTTTGCTCGTTAGACTGTATGAGATTAACACGTGATTTTCTCGATTCCTTAAGTAAGTAGTGTTTGTTCGTCTGAAAAAATATGAGCAAATTCATTTACAGAAAGTAAAACGTTGTTTACTAGTTCTTCACGGTGATAAATCGGTAGGCTAAGCTAAAGAGACAAACAAATTTACTTTTGTATGAAAAGTACTACAGGCACAGCAAAATCTCATTGATGTGCCATTTAGAGGTATGTATTGTACAGTGATTTCTGTCAACTCTTTTTGTCTGTGATGATTACTGTTTATGTTACACAGAGTTAAGCAGTTTAGGAACAGTGTAGTTGTTTGAAAGTTATTTTCTTGAATATTTTGCTTTCCATTTTCAGATGAAATTAGTTAAATATGGAGTTCTTAAAGTGTAGTCAAAATGTAGTATGTATTTGATTGTCAATAGAATGCCACTGACTGAAACGTTTATTGTAAAAGTGGTATTTTTATTTTTGAGTGTAAGCCACATAGATTTCAGTTTGTTAGTATCCTCTTGTTGCTAACAGAATTTTCCAGCACAAATTTAAATGTGTTGCATTAGGGAGAGGTGTGTTCATCTGTTATGTATTGTGCGTATCTTTTGAAAACACTGAGTTGCATTTTGCTCCAAATAGTATAGTTCTGGTGATGCTCTGAAGTTCCTTATCTTAATTAGTTGCTAGAAATAACTGAAGATGGTAATGTAGAAAATGAATACTCAAATATTTCTGTTGAGATGGTTGCAAGTATATAATATAGAAGTTCTTTTCTGTCATATGGGTTAACATTATAATAAATATTCTCCTATTTACTTGTACAATTGAGCCATAATCATAGACCAAAGTGTGAGAAGTATGGATAGTTTCTGTTTCATAATGATGACAATTTGTTCACCACTTGCAGCCTCGGTGGTGGTTTACATTAAGTTGTGTCGGCTCGCATTACTGTTGTTGTTGGAGTTTTGAGACATGAGCATATCTTAGTAATTTTCAACTGACAGGTGTAAACAGTTCTGAGGGCAAACTAACTGTTCTTGTGAGTCACTGACTGGTTTGTAGATAATATTAACTTCAACTCTTTTCTTTTTTGTAATGATCAGCGCTGTCTTAAAATTCTGTATACTATTTAACAAAACATTGTGATTACATATGCGTTATGAAAAACAATGATCTGATGACCTATTCTATCTTCAAATAATTAAATTTTTAATAAAAGCTTCCTGCCACAAAATTCTGAAGATTAAATGAGATTGACCTCCCAAAAATGTCTCCATTCCCACCAAAGATGCAGTTTCCATTTCATGAACCACTGATTTATTTTATGTAGTATGCATAAAGCTCCATAGTTACTTTAATAATATGAGAACAAAAATAGAGTTACTGTTGTCAGTTTGATTTTCCAGTTATTTTTCCTCCCAGGTAGAGTTTCCACTGAGTTCTCCAGTGACTGAGATATGTACATGCCTTGGGAGCCATTCTGTTGAGTCATTCTGTTGAGTCAACAATATTCTCTACTGAATATGTAGCCAGCTATATTACCGGCTGTGCTTGATAACATATATTTGTTTATTTATTTCCTATTTCACAAGGATACAAAGACACTAATTACATTGAATCACAATAGACAGAACCAAACATGATGTTTTTATAGACTGATTTCCAACAGTTGCAGCCATTTGATTGATTCTGTGGTTGCTTTATAAATCTGATGCATAGTGCTACTGAATATCCTAATAGGGCATTCCATGGCAACGAGATTAATAGTTTGCTGATGGTTACTACAATCACAAGAAGGATTCTCTATCATTCCCCACTTTTCACCCAGTAATTGTATCTACCGTGGCCTGTTCTTATTCGTTTCAGTGTCATTCAGATTTTCCTTGGAGTTTGAATCCAGGAGGCTTCCATGTAGGGTCTTGTATTAGTGCATGTTTGTTACTGTTGGAATTGGTTCACTCAGCGCACCATGCTTTCTTTACATTGGAAGTAATTTAGGACCAGCAGTTGAATAAACTTCCATATTGAATACCTATATTTTAATCATTTTGGAGTTTATGTGTGCAGTCCTGATGAATTCGAAGATGTAGATACAATAAACATTTCTTCCACTCCTTTTTAAAGCCACTTGTCGTCAGAGAATTGGTGGGGAGGTTGTTAGAAAGTACATGAAACTATTCTGTAGGTGATTTTACAGTTCCATGATCACTTGTCAATCAACCTGTACAATTTTCTATTAAAGATCAAATGTCATTCTCTGCCTGTAGCCTCACATTGCTTCTCATTGCATATTCCTAATATTTGTTATCAAGCTATTTCTGAAATAACTAAAATGAAGTTAGTTGCTCTGTTTTGAAACCAGTTGTGGTTTAATTCATTCATTTATGTCAGTTTTAGTATCATAACATACACTTTGACCAACAACTTGCTCCCATTACCTGAATTAACTTGTACTCTAGTAAGATATACAGACAAATAAATCCAATTTCTGACCTTATGAGATATCCAAACTTCATGAACTAAAAAATTCGAAAGCCGGAAAACAGATTGAAAGTAAAATGAGGACTATTTCTGTATTGCATAATTAGTGCAATATGCCATTTCAGTGGCCTCTATTGTATAAACTCTTGTATCATCTTCACCACAATTATCTGTCCAGAACAGTGAGCATGGCTGATATCATGTTCAAAAAATTTATATTAAAACTTGTGTGTAGGTTCACAATGTTCTTAGGAACTTCTTCACAATTGGACTACAGAGTAATTGCTGTGGCTACCTCTCTATCTGAACTCTGCTAGTGGTAACTGGCATATAAACAAACTGTTAGCAGCACATATCTGCCTGTACTAAACATTCAGAAATATTCGCCATATTCCAAGCCTTACTCTACTTTTACTTTAAATATTTGTAACTGAAAATACTTTTTTTTTTTTGCTACCATTTATTAATTTATTTAATTTCAGAAACATTTCACGCTTATGGAACAGTTTATAGTCAGTGAGAACTAGGTACTGATCATGAACATCTCTATTTTCATAGAAACCAGTTTGATGCTGTGGTCAACATTGCTTCTTATATTTTGTGAATATATTTTTTTCACTGGACAAACTTTTTTGAATTTGTTTGGTTTCCACACTTCCTCTAGTGGTTACACTCCTTTCTGATGTGAATGGCTCTTCTTTGCCAAGAGGTTTCTTCATCTGTATGACATGTTTAACCCTTTCCCCCCTGACGGTACTTATAAGTACCACTGTATTTACCACCATATAATTCGACAATACCAGTGTCCACTGCATTTTTAAGCCTGTTGATGTATTGTTGTATGGTTAAGTCAGACAATGACAACATTTATTTTTAAATTCTGCATGAAATTGCCGAGAAATTAATTTTCTAAGTTGGGGCTTGACAGCATACTGACCAAAGTAACAAGTGGTACATTACAATGAATTTTTAGATGATAATTTACTTGGTAAGTGTCAATTTCTGTTATTACTTTTTTAGTTTGAACATTTAACCTTATTTTTTTTACCTATAAAATATGTTTTCCTAGTTTCTTTACTAAATAATCTAGAAAAACCAACGTGGACTTATAAGTACCGTCAGGAAGTTCTGGGTAGTTTTATACAGATTATTGGTCAATAGATTTAGCAAGTATACAATTGGTTTTATCATTGTTTTAGATATTTTCAAATTGATATTTTTATGAAATACGCTCTGATTGAAGCTCTTCTCTTAGAAGTTTATAATTTATCGAGGCAAAAATGAAGAAATGACTGAAATGTTCTCAGATTACTCATTAGGTCAAAGAGTGAAAAAAATGGAGCAATGACGATGTTATCTAGTATTATCATTATTTTTCATCACTTTCATTATTAAAAAACTGAAACAACTTTTGTTAGTGGGAGAATCAGACCATACTGCAAGGGACTTTCTAACAATTTGCTGATGGAAAACTAAAAAGAGGAGATTGTGACAATGAATTTACAAACCCAGGTATTTGCTACTAGAAATGGAAGGATAAAAAGGTCATACATTTAGTATCAAATTTTCATGGCAGCGGTGAAACTCCACTAAACTGGTTGGGGTCAATGGCAACTTCAACAGATGATCCCTCTCTCCGGTTGGATTGGTGACCTGGTGGATCTTGGACCAGAGGGCCTCTCTGGCCGGTCATCGGGGGCCACCTCCAGCAGTAGGTCCCATAGCATTTTGCCCATCCTGCCACCCTGTTGTTACACCACTAGTTATATACAAAGAAAAAGATGGATTGAAGTCGACAATTTCATGCTCAGGAGTCGTCAAGGACAACAATACCTTCATGTGTGGGGTTGATACTGCTGATCAGCTGATGACTTTGTGCAATGCTGACAGAAGATTACCAAAATCATGGTAAAGATTGTTTTTGGGAATTCTGGAAGTTGTATTTGTCAATGCCTATAACATAAATGGTCTGATATTGGAAAAAAAAAGTCTGTAAAATATTTTAGAAGATCCTTTGCTCAAGGTACGATGACTATGAAGTATATCGGTAAGAAGAAAAGGTCATCTATATATATTTCACCAAGCCTTCATCCATTCAAACAACACAAGTCATACTATTCTACAATGAGAGATGTAAGATTGGGAAACAGAGGTATACACTGTCCCTAAATTGTAAAAATCAGATGAAGATGTGAAGTATGTAGAATGAAGAAAATACAGTCAAAACAACATTCCAAATGTTGCACCACAATGTCTTTTGCGTCTGAATGAGCAAAAAGAATTGTTTTTTTTTTTTTTTTTTTTTTTTTTTTTTTTAATATCAAGAGGCAAACATTTCATACTAATATGAACATAATTGATTTCAATTGCTATTTCTGTACATCCTGTGATACACTAAGTCCCTGACGGTACTTATAAGTACCGGCTTAGTAATTAGCACCTAGAGTTCCAAAAAAAAATTGAAAAAAATATGTGTGTTTAATTTCAAGTACCTTTATACAAATATGTAATTGAAATTATAAATTTCCCTTTTTTTCAAATAGCCGGTAGGAAAGGGTTAATGTTTTGTGTAGGTAAAAGAATTTTAAATCATTAAATGTGCAAATATCTCTAATGTAAGACAAATGCTTAGTGAGTTAGAAATCAATTGAAATTAAATTTCAGGTCTTTATGTATCTGGTTGATTTAATGGAAGTATTCTTCATGAGGCCAGTGGGAAAACTATCAGTGAAGTCTGTTTGTGTGTTGTTTCATAAATATAGTCAAGAGCTTGGAATACTGCATTCATTAGTATAGAAGCAATATATTTTTCTTTAATTTAAAAATATTAATTATTCATAAATGAGGAAATTTGGTCATAGTAATTTTATGGAATTATATAAACATGTATACAATTTTATTCTCTGACATCTAATTTGTGCATTATAAGGGGTTGTATTGTTTTCTGTTTAGTAAATTATATGGTTGTCCACTATTATATATAAATACTTTATTTTTAAATCGTTAGTTGTTTTATGATTCAGAACATTAAGAAACAGTAATCACAACTATTTCACTTCTATTGAAGGAAAAACATTGTAATTAATTTGCCAGTTTGACATGTACTTATTAATATATTATAGTACTTCTGGAGTTGATGCTAGTTGTCCTTCTATGGTGAGCCCTATTTTTGATTAGCAGTATAGTAGTAGTTAGCCTTTTTCAGAAGTGAAGTTTTGTCTTTGATCCTTCCTGCACCAGTACTGATCTTAACCTGTGAGTAAGCTTGCTTTACCTATCATTATTATTACTTTGCAATTCACTAAAAATGCATTTATACATTAGAAGGGATATTCCAGAAATGTCAGGAGGCACCCATGGGCTATTTTGAGGAAACATCCTGGCATTTGCCTGGAGTGATCTGGGAAAATCATGTAAATGCTATCTGAAGGTTAAGACTAGGTGTTGTCATTTGGTAGAATGTATGTTGAATCTTGATCTGTTCTTGGTCAGGCCATCCAGATTTCCATTTTCCACAGTTTCTGAAAATTGCTTGAGGGGAATTTTGTGTCATTTCCTTCAAAATTGAATGGTTGAATTCCTTCCTCATTCATTGTTCTTTGTCAATTCTCAATCGCAATAGTATCGAAGAACCATAAAGCTCCAGAAATAAAACCTTACCTCTCTTAGATCGTGGTTTCATTTATCTATATCAGCTATGATGTTTTTTGTTGTATAAATTTCCAAATAATCTAATGAGCATGCTGAGTGAGCAGTAGTGTTGAGGTAATCAGGCATTCTCTGCGAGGCCCTGCCATCCAGATTTTGGTTTCCCATGGTTCCTCAAAATCACTTTAGATAAATGCAAGATCATTTCTTCATAAGTTCTATTACTATTTTATTTACTGCATGATGACATCTAATAATCACATTACGGTCAAGATGTAAAGCACTAACACAAGATTAAATTTAATTAATAAAATAACGCCAGTGCAACTGTTTTATGTAGTTTTATTGCCATACGCGTTTCGCCTCTCATCAAGGCATCAGCAACGTGTACGGCAATAAACCTACATAATACAGTTGCATTGGCGTTATTTTATTAATTAATTTACTGAGCAACTGTGGAAAAATGACCAACAACAATATTGCAAAGATTAAATTATTTATGATAAAGAATTCATTTGTATAATATACACGATAACTTTGCAGTGCCTTTAATAAATCAGAAAGGCTACAGGAGCAGTCACTAAAGGCTTTCTTGTAGTCCTTTATAGAATTATTTCTCTTTTGTTAGACCAGTATGTTTAGATGATATTCTGGACCAAAATTTTATTTTGCGAAAAAAAAGATACTCAGCATATTTGCATTGGAATAACACCTCCTGCATAAGTTTTGATTTTCCTTTCTTTGAATTATATCATAGTCTATGTTTATATTATGTTGTATTTCTCATTATTTCCTTTTTTTTAAAGAATATGCTGGAAGATGTCAAACAAGAGAATTCAGAAATGGCACCTGTAACTGATAGGTAAGGTGTTTCCTTGTTATTAAACAATAAGCTACTGTTGTAGAAATTTATATTACTTTAAAATCTGATCATGACTTACCACACTCTGAAATATAGATTATTCTGCTTAACATACATCCTTGTTCTGTTGTGAATAATTTACCTGTTGTTGATAAAACTAAGTACTAGAATAACAAGTGTCAGATATTATGTTTTTTCAAGGCACAAATAAAGTAAAATAATTGAATTGGATAGCATCATTAAAATAATTTAACTCACATGTCTTGTTGCGGATTAATTTGGTATTATCATATATGCAAATAGGCATGTCCAAGTGGGAGAAAAAACATTTACCTTGTTGACTCGTGGTAACACTGTCTCCTCACATTTGGGAGGGCAGGGGTTCTAATCCCATTCTGTCCATCCAGATTTAGGTTTCCTCTGTTTTCCGCAAACCACTCCAGGCAAATGCTATGGGCGAATTCCTTTCCATTCCTTGTCACCAGTCCTTTTATGCCTCTAATGACCTCAATGTTGATGAGGTATAAAGCTATAGTACAAAAAAATGCTGGCTCCTTAATTTTTGTAACTTTTGTCAATTAAGTGCTATGATGCTGGAAAATTTCATTGCATTTGTTAGAAACAAATTTCTTAATATATTATGTAGTTAACACATTGTTTTATGAATCATTACTAATTATTATTGACCTTTTAAATTCCAGTACTATCTTATTTTCATAGAAATACAGATATTTGACATTGATTAGCCCTACAAATAATTAACATTTTCACTTAATTATTTAGCCTTTTATTTCATAGCTCATTATTGTTTATCACATCTTACTTTATCCTTATAAGTATCCGATTCCCATGCTTCTCCTTCGTTTCTTTATTTTTATTTAGAAAATAACAACAAAAAACCAAACAGGATTCGCAAAAACTGTAGCCTGGAGGTCCAAGAGTTTTCTCTCAGGTACACCCAGCCTGTGCTATGTAATTACAAATTTAAGGAGCTAAACATTCATCCCCATCCCTTCCCACTGGCTATAAAATATGCTCTCGCAGCATACTTTGTATTGCCCAGAGGGCATGACTATGATATAGGTATATGATTTTTCTGCATGCTGTGTGGATTCATCTAAGTTTTATTGCTAGGTAGGCCATAGTAATACTTGTCATCTGAGCCCAGGAACATATCATACATAAAGCAAGTGTTCTGGAGATACCATTTGTATATTAACAGTGAGAAGATGAGGATAGTGGCATTCCAGTGCCAATTAGATGAAATTTATATTTGGACAAAGATATAATTTCAACCTGTTACTATGACAAGGCCATGATACATTATTTCCGTACATACTAAGAAATGTGTGGGATATAAGACTTTTACCTAATGCAAGGAGAGTTTCCCAGTTTAAATTTTACTTGAACAATGGCATAGCCCTAAACATTGTGTTTTATGTGTTTGTGGAGTGTTAACTCCTCCCTTCGAGTATGGTGAGTGATGGGTGTATGTTATCTTTCATTTAAATAAACATATCGCCTCTCCTATTACATTTGTGCTGAGAAATTCATAATGTAAATGATTTGTTTTAAGACATGTCAGCCCTTAAAGGGGTGTGATAAATATTTTGCTTTTTGTGTATTTGTAAAATTGATAAAGCATCACAGTCAGTATATTTATGTTGGTAGAGGTTTTACTATCTATCTTTTTGAAATATTTGATGACATATTTCAGTAAACTAGATTGCAAATTTTCTACCTAAATAAAATCATTGACTGCTATACTTTATCAATTTTACAAATACACAAAAGGAAATGTTTTCCTCACACAATGTCCCTGGTTTTTATTTTATTTTAAATCAATTAGATAAACCATTCTATTATAGAAAGCGTAGTGAATACACACTCTATAGCAAAAACTTGACTCGGAAAAATCTTTCATAACTTCTTGTCACCAAACAGCCATGAGACTTAGTATCATCTTTAAAAATATTTTTTACTTTATTTCTTTTTGTAAGCTAATTATTTGTTCAAAGTCATTGGTAAAAAATGTCTTTTATATAACTTGACCAAGGCAACATATTTTTTTCTCCATGAGAGATTATAAAAGTTTTGCATGGATAATCCATGTAGCAAAATGAATTATTAATGTGCTTTAAATAGGAAATGTACAAAACAACTGGTATATTTCATGAGCACTCATAGACAATACTCGATTCATCTTTTTCACCTAGTTCTAAGGTTGGCAGAGTGGTATAATGGGGTTCCCTAATTGGAGTGTGGATTCGCATCCCATACCTGTTGAATCATCTTGTATACACGTTGGGTCTATGAAAGGTGACCGGCATATTTAGCAAAACTTTGCAAATTTGCCTCAGGTATCTACCATGTAATGACTGAATTCACTTGTATTTCATCCCTATTATATTTTTGAAACAGCAGCCTCATCTCTCAGTATTTAACATATTTGAGATTGCATCTATTTCCAAAGACTCCAAGAAATTAAAGTACTGAATTTTATATTCAAAATATTCTGTTAGTTTCATTTAGTCTGCTACATGATAATGTCATGACTATATACTCACTCTCACTCATATACACACAGGCAAAGTCATCCACACAAACCATCTGACTCACCAAACCACACACTTTCAGACATCCACAAACACTTATGCCAAACACATTTCATCTCTAGTTCGTCCACATGCATCAACTTACATGGGCAGATATCCTCCAACATACTTAAACAAACACATAAGCACTAAACAACTCATATATACCTGCACAAGACAACAGTCACTCCCACACTAAAGAGATCACTCAAACATGCACCCAAACTCACATGCAAGAAAGGAACTGCATGTCCTATACTATATGGGCCACTTCAATATGTGTTTATTCTAACAAATATATAATCAGTTTCAATATTTCTTTAAATGAATTTATTACGTTTGACTTACTATTTAAAACACAATTTTGCAAGACATTAGTGAATTCTATTTAAAAATAATTTGTTTACAATTTTATTTATTGAATTCAATTTTTTCGATTTTCAATATTCTCTAATGTAGGGAACAGTCAATAGCCCTCCCTCGACAATTCTGGTTTTGAAATAGATGTGATTAGCTTAAAGAACAATGGAGCTACTTAATACAGCATGAGATAAATTCTACCAATGTTGTGATTAACATTCACGTTTGACCAATAGTATAGAAAAATTCTTGGGACATAATAATATACAAATGTTAATATTGTGATTCCTTAAGGTACTTTCAATTTTTTTTCTCACTTGAGGCCTTACACCTCATCAGAGTCATTAGAGCCGAGAAATTCTGACAGAATGAATGAGATGTATTGAGCAATGGCATTTATGAAAGAACCCATCCTACCATTTTTCCAGAAGTATTATTTTACAAAACCATAGAAAACCGAAATTTAAATGGCTCCTTGATGACTCGGAATCTGTTTCCTCCTGAACACAAGGCCAGAACATCACTACTCATCTACAATTCTTGGTACCCCTTATAACATGGATTCAAGTAGTAAGTTTTTCTGATTAACACTATCATTAATGATATTCATTGCTCTTCCTGTTGTCATCTCACTTTTTACTTCAAATTAAATGCTTCTCCAACCAAGAGCTTATTTACCTTGTAAACTGGTGTAATTGAACTCTGTTAACACCACTTTCTTGAGTGGGTGCTCTTTGGTGAGTGGGTGAGCATTTGAGTCCCACAGATGACACCAGAGTTTGTTTGTGTTTCTGAGTGGATATTGATTGATTGTCTATTGGAAGTGATATCACTAAACTGTCCGATTATATCTTCTTGATATTTCTTCTTGTCAGGTTGATGGTCTTCTGTCTTGACACCAGGTAATTGTTGATAGAGCAGTATTACCAGAAGGTGTAGACAAAAAGCTATTGAAAACAACTAAAGTCTGCCATAGATGTTATATTTTTTTATTAAAAAAAGCTGCATAAGTTCTTTGTGGCTTGTGTGTTATTACCCTGATATGGATTAGAAAGGTTTTACATAAAAAAAACAGAAGTTACAGCAAAGTCCAGGTTTATTGCGATTACATATACACAGACAGTTTCACAAACACAGAATGTAACTCCTATTCCATGCAATATATTAGCCGCTATCCCTGCTTTGATGAGTTTGGATGATTATGCTGAAATGAGATAAGTGCTTAGATCAAATGTCACTACATGAGCTCTCAGCAAAGACTGCCTGAGTACATATGCACTCACGAGGAAGTGCTGACACCATATCACATGTAGGCACGGTGTTGTGCGTTGTGGCTGGCAAACTGCGGCCGCTAATAGCTTAAATTCGTTCCATAATACAAAATATTACAGGGTTTATTTGGTCCCTTACATTGGATTTCTTCAAATTGGTTTAATTCAGTCTCTTACATTGATGTAGCTTTCTATATGATCTACCAAACTTAAATACAATCCTCGCCGAGATTGCTAAATACTTTGTTGCTTTTCTCAGTTTCTGTTCAAAAATTCCTTTCCAGGAACAACAAAAATTCACTGCAAAGCCAATTAGTCCTAATAGTTCCAGTGTTGTATGGCAATCTATGCTGTTTACTGTCCTAAATCCCAGCATACTGTATCTCCAGTTGAGCCTTGTGGGTATCGTTGAGTCAGAAGTTGAGTAATGGCCATTTTTGGGTAATACAAGGTGGAAACAGGACTCCCATAAAATTTTCCATATTCTCAACATGTCCAAAAAGTGATCATGGTTTTTGATTATTTTGTATAAACAATGGTGGCCTCTGTTTATCTTCCGACTTGAAATACACTTTGTTTTCAGTTTTATTTCCAATACCTTCCTGTAGTTTTGTTTGTTGTATAGAATCAGCTCATTTAAATGCCATAGAGATTGTGGCTTAGTTTCTGTTTGGTGCTGCATATTACAATGGAGACATGTATTATGATTTGCTAATGAGCTACTTTGAAAAATGGTATATTTATTAACATAAAATTCACAGAATTTTTATTTTTTTAATCATACTTCCTGTGACATATATTCTATGTTGGTATAACTGTCTTTTATAATTTTTCGGTTAAAATTTTTTCTCTATTTTTCCCCTTCTTTAGATCCTTGTTTAAAGCACCA
>JARYHS010006964.1:14971101-14986086 GCA_031002005.1 Vandiemenella viatica | reverse complement strand
ATTGTATCAATCATTCTAATGAGTTATTGTGGCGATAGTGGAATTTACGTTGTTTGCAGACGACAGATTGGTATTCAATAGGATCAAAAGGGAAAAGACTATGAACAGCTGCCGGGCTACCTAAGTAGAATATCTAACTGGATAAGTCAGCATGGAATGAAGATAAATGCCAAGAACAGTCAGCTTATTAGGTACACAGATAAAAACTAAGATAAGGATGTTTATGATTATAAGATGGGGACAGAATTGCTTGTTGAAGGATTATTATGGTGTAAATATCTTTGCCTAACATTTGATAGTAAATTCAACTGGGTAGCATACATTGAGCAGGTGGCAGGAAAAGGTTTCAAAATCCTTCATTTCTTGAGACAAGCAGCACCAGAAAACTGTGGGAATGAGGATAACAAAATTTGAACGTACCATTGCTGGAATAAGGTGGTATAGTTCGGGATCCACATTTTTGGTATCAAATATAGGTGTTGGAGGACCTGCAAAGGAAGGCAGCTATATTTATTTGTGGAAATTACCGAAGAACACAATCAGTAATTGACATGACGAAGGAGCTAGAATGAGATATTTTTTTGGAAGACAGGAGGAGGATTTGTAAAGGGACCTGGCTCCCTGTTGCAGGCATAAAGCAGTGGGAAAATCTCCTGTTGTGGGCATGGGTGTCGGGGATAACAAGAAATTACTAACGGAAATGGTGAATAATCTGCCAAGATAACTGATAGAATTTAAAATGAAAAATCATATACGAAAAAGTAACTGGGTTATCACTCAAATCTGTATAGTATAACAATAATAAAGTAATAAGGGTTAATTAGATGATTAGCAAAATCGCCAACGAAGCATCGGAAATAAATTTAACTTAATTTAATTCAAGTAACATAGATCACAGATTTTTGTGAATCTTCAGAATTACTGAGGCCATCATTTTGATTAATAACTTAAAAAAAAAAAAAAAAAAAAAATTGTGGTTCTGTAAATTTTATATGAATCAATGGAACGAGGGAAAGGGGAACAACAATTTAGAATTTAGATAGCAATGATCTTTGGTGTGGAGAAGCAGATATAAAAAGTGAAATTCTTACTCTAAGACATTAAGCATCTCTGTAGTTGAACCTATCAGCTGTTCTCGTGAATCGTCGTTATTTTGCTGTGTAGCTATATTTTGTTTTGCTCTCTCGAGACGACAGGAGGAGGTGATATGGAGCCAATAAGTGCTGTATATATTTTGGAAGAGGTAGGTTAATAGCTTAAAGCTGCTTACGGAGTCGTAGAGTACACGCTTAATGTCCCACAACAACTTGAGGACCCTCCTTTCACTCGCCTGCTGTTTACTTTGCTTGATAAAAACTTGCGAATTAACACATTTTGCTCGTTAGGCTGAATGAGATTAACACGTGATGTTCTCGATACCTTTAAGTAAGTAGTGTTTGTTCGTCTGAAAAAATATGAGCAAATTCATTTACAGAAAGTAAAACGTTGTTTACTAGTGGTTCACTGTGATAAATCGGTAGGTTAAGCTGAAGAGACAAAGGCTCTTTTTGCTGTAAATACTGCGCAAATTTACTTTTATATGAAAAGTACTACAGGCACAGGAAAATCTAATTGATGTGCCATTTAGAGGTATGTATTGTACAGTGATTTCTGTCAACTCTTTTGTCTGTGATGATTACTGTTTATGTTATAAAGAGTTAAGCAGTTTAGGAACAGCAATCTGTAGTTGTTTGAAAGTTATTTTCTAGAATATCTTGCTTTCCATTTTCAGTTAAAATTAGTTAAATATGGAGTTCTTAAAGCGCAGTCAAAATGTAGTATGTATTTGCTTGTCAATAGAATGTCACTTACTGAAACGTTTATTGTAAAAGTGATATTTTTAGTTTTCAGTGTAAGCAACATAGATTTCAGTTTGTTAGTATCCTCTTGTTGCTAACAGAATTTTCCAGCACAAATTTAAATGTGTTGCATTAGGGAGAGGTGTGTTCATCTGTTATGTATTGTGCGTATCTTTTGAAAACACTGAGTTGCATTTTGCTCCAAATAGTATAGTTCTGGTGATGCTCTGAAGTTCCTTATCTTAATTAGTTGCTAGAAATAACTGAAGATGGTAATGTAGAAAATGAATACTCAAATATTTCTGTTGAGATGGTTGCGAGTATATAATATAGAAGTTCTTTTCTGTCATATGGGTTAACATTATAATAAATATTCTCCTATTTACTTGTACAATTGAGCCATAATCATAGACCAAAGTGTGAGAAGTATGGATAGTTTCTGTTTCATAATGATGACAATTTGTTTCACCACTTGCAGCCTCGGTGGTGGTTTACATTAAGTTGTTGGAGTTTTGAGACATGAGGATAACTTAGTAATTTTCAACTGACAGGTGTAAATAGTTCTGAGGGCAAACTAACTGTTCTTGTGAGTCACTGACTGGTTTGTAGATAATATTAACTTCAACTTTTCTTTTTTGTAATGATCAGCGCTGTTTGTCCTTAAAATTCTGTATACTATTTAACAAAACATTGTGACTACATATGCGTTATGAAAAACAATGATCTGATGACCTATTCTATCTTCAAATAATTAAATTTTTAATAAAAGCTTCCTGCCACAAAATTCTGAAGATTCCATTCCCACCAAAGATGCAGTTTCGTTTTCATGAACCACTGACTTATTTTATGTAGTAGGCATAATGCTCCACAGTTACTTTAATGATATGAGAACAAAAATAGAGTTACTGTCGTCAGTATGATTTTCTAGTTATTTTTCCTCCCAGGTAGAGTTTCCACTCAGTTCTCCAGTGACCGAGATATGTACATGCCTTGGGAGCCATTCTGTTGAGTCAACAATATTCTTTACTGAATGTGTAGCCAGCTATATTACCGGCTGTGTATGATAACATATATTTGTTTATTTATTTCGTATTTCACAAGGATACAAAGACACTAATTACATTCAATCACAATAGACAGAACCAAACATGAATTTTTCTATAGACTTATTTCCAACAGTTGCAGCCATTTGATTGCTTCTGTGGTTGCTTCGTAAATCTGATGCATAGTACTACTGAATCTCCTAAGAGGGCATTCCATGGCAACAAGATTAATAGTTTGCTGATGGTTACCACAATCACAAGAAGGATTCTCTATCATTCCCCACTTGTCACCCAGTAATTGTATCCACCGTGGCCTGTTCTTATTCGGTTGAGTGTCGTTCAAATTTTCCTGGTAGGTTGAATCCAGGATGCTTCCATGTAGGGTCTTGTATTAGTGCATCTTTGTCAGGGTTGGAATTGGTCCACTCAGCGCACCATGCTTTGTTTATTTTGGAAGTGATTTTGGACCAGCACTTGAATAAACATCCACATTGAATACCTATATTTTAATTATTTTGGAGTTTATGTGTGCAGTCCTGATGAATTGGAAGATGTAGATACATTAAACATTTCTTCCACTCCTTTTTAAAGCCACTTGTCTTCAGAGAATTGGTGGGGAGGTTGTTAGATAGTACATGCAACTATTATGTAGGTGAGTTTACAGTTCCATAATCACTTGTCAATCAACCTGTACAATTTTCTATTAAAGATCAAATATCATTCTCTGCCTGTAGCCTCACATTGCTTCTCATTGCATATTCCTAATATTTGTTATCAAGCTATTTCTGAAATAACTAAAATGAAGTTATTTGCTCTGTTTTGAAACAGTTGTGGTTTAATTCATTCATTTATGTCAGTTTTAGTATCATAATATAACTTGCTCCCATTTCCTGAATTAACTTGTACTCTAGTAAGATATACAGACAAATAAATACAATTTCTGACCTTATGAGATATCCAAACTTCATGAACTAAAAAGTTCGAAAGCCTGAAAACAGATTGAAAGTGAAATGAGGACTATTTCTGTATTGCATAATTAGTTCAATTTGCCATTTCAGTGGCCTCTATTGTATAAACTCTTGTATCATCTTTACCACAATTATCTGTCCAGAACAGTGAGAATGGCTGATATCATGTTCAAAAAATTTATATTAAAACTTGTGTGTAGGTTCACAATGTTCTTAGGAACTTCTTCACAATTGGACTACACAGTAATTGCTGTGGCTACCTGTCTATCTGAACTCCGCTAGTGGTAACTGGCATATAAACAAACTGTTAGCAGCACCTAACTGTCTGTACTCAACATTCAGAAATATTCGCCATAATCCAAGCCTTACTCTACTTTTGCTTTAAATATTTGTTAATGAAAATACTTTTTTTTTTTTTTTTTTGCTACCACTTATTAATTTATTTAATTTCAGAAACATTTCACCCTTATGGAACAGTTTATAGTCAGTGAGAACTTGAGAACTAGGTACTGATCATAAACAGCTCTATTATGGAACAGTTTATAGTCAGTGAGAACTAGGTACTGATCATAAACAGCTCTATTTTCATAGAAACCAGTTTGATGCTGTGTTAAACATTGCTTCTTATATTTTTGTGAATATATTTTTTTCACTGGACAAACTTTTTTGATTTTGTTTGGTTTCCACACTTCCTCTAGTGGTTACACTCTTTTCTATGTGAATGGCTCTTCTTTGCCAAGAGGTTTCTTTATCTGTATGACATGTTTAATGTTTTGTGTAGGTAAAAGAATTTTAAATCATTAAATGTGCAAATATCTCTAATGTAAGACAAATGCTTAGTGAGTTAGAAATCAATTGAAATTAAATTTCAGGTCTTTATGTATCAGGTTGACATGTTATTGTTGATTTAATAGAACTGTTCTTCATGAGGCCAGTGGGAAAACTATCAGTGAAGTCTGTTTGTGTGTTGTTTCATAAATATAGTCAAGAGCTTGGCATACTGCATTCATTAGTATAGAAACAATACATTTTTCTTTAATTTAAAAATATTAATTATTCATAAATGAGGTCATAGTAATTTTATGGAATTATATAAACATGTGTACAATTTTATTCTCTGACATCTAATTTGTGCATTATAAGGTGTTGCATTGTTTTCTGTTGAGTAAATTGTATGGTTGTCCACTATTATATATATTTTCATTCTAACTCTCTCTCTAAGAGTCTCACAGAAAACCCGAAGAAATTCTGGTCGTATGTACGAAAAGTTCAATTGTACCAATAGGAATATTCCAGCACTAATTCGTGAAAGTTCAGAGGTTAATGAAAGCCGCGATAAAGCTAACGTACTAAATAGTGTATTCAAAAATTCATTTACTGAATGAACATAAGGATAGTATTCCCGTTTTCCCATGCCGTGTCGAGTTGGTGATGGAATCATTACGGATAGATACTGCAGGTATCATTAAAGCAATTAGAGCTCCTGAAATGGGGGAAAGCACCGGGACAGATGGAATTCCAGTTAGAATATTTTCAGAAGTATGCTGCGGAAATCGGGCCATTTCTGTCTGATATATTCAGTAAATCATTAGAAGAGCGAAAAGTACCTTCAGACTGGAAAATCGCGCAAGTAACTCCTATTTTCAAGAAAGGTGATCGAAGTGATCCTGGAAACTATCGTCCCATATCTATAACATCTGTTTGTAGTAGAGTTATGGAGCATATTATATGCTCGAACATTATGAATTTTCTAGACTTATAATAATTTGCTTACAACGAATCAACATGGATTTCGGAAGAAAAGATCATGTGAAACACAGCTGGCCCTATTTACACACGACTGTAATGAAAGTTATCGATACAGGTTCACAAGTAGATGCAATTTTTTTAGATTTCCAGAAAGCCTTTGACTCTGTGCCACACAACCGCCTTTTAGCGAAGCTTACGAGGGTACGGTATATCGGATCAGCTTTGTGAATGGATAAAGGATTTTCTAACTGGTCGGTCGCAGTATGTTCGTCGTTGAAGGAGAAAGTTCTTCTAAGTCTAGATGTTACATCGGGTGTACCTCAAGGAAGTGTAATAGGACCACTTCTTTTCTTAATTTTTATAAACGATCTCGGAGACAAAGTGAAAAGCCTTTTTAGATTGTTTGCTGATGATGCGGTTATTTATAGGGAAAGTAAGGAACTTTGGCCGATTGCTTAGAAATTCAGCGTGATCTGGATGTTATTTTGGCTTGGTGCGCTGAGTGGCAACTTACTCTAAATTGTAAAAAGTGCAAGACAATGAGCATAACTAACAAAAAGAATCCGATTGTTCAGAAATACGAGTTAAACAATACAGTTATTGATATGGTCAATTCTATTAAATATTTGGGAGTAACAGTACAAAGGAACATGAAATGGGACTATACACATTAATTCTTTAGTAGGTAGAGCTAATTCTAGGCTGCGATTCATAGGTAGAATCTTGAAAAATTGTAATGAACAAACAAAGGAGAGAGCGTACAAATCTCTTGTGCGTCCACATTTGGATTATTGTTGTGCCATTTGGGATCCCGTTCCGTAAGGGGTTGATCGAAAGTATAGAGAAAGTACAGAGAAGAGCCGCTCGATTCGTGACCGCTTGCTACAGTCCTTATGAAAGCGTCACAGAACTGATTAGTAGACTTAGGTTGGGAGTCTCTGGTAGATAGACGACACACGTTTCGTTTAAACTTATTGGAAAACATGCTGTACTCCCACTTTACACTCTTGAGTGTAGTGAAATACTTCTTCCACCTAACCTATTTGAGTCGGAATGACAGGAAAGATAAAATTAGAGAAATAAGGTGCCGCACTGATTCTTATATGAATTCTTTTTTTCCCTCGTACCATTAGGGATTGGAATGCACAGCAAAGAGATTAGCTTTGGTGCTGAGCAACCTCTGCCACCCACAATTTTGTGAATTGCAGAGTATATATGTAGATGTAGAAATACTTTATTTTTAAATCGTTAGTTGCTTTTATGATTCAGAACATTAAGAAACAGTAACCACAACTATTTCACTTCTATTGAAGGAAAAACATTGTAATTAATTCGCCAGTTTGACATGTACTTATTAATATATTATAGTACTTCTGGAGTTTATGCTAGTTGTCCTTCTATGGTGAGCCCTATTTTTGATTAGCAGTATAGTAGTATTTAGCCTTTTTCAGAAGTGAAGTTTTGTGTTTGATCCTTCCTGCAGACTGGATTTATTGTAATCGCCAGTACTGATCTTAACCTGTGAGTAAGCTTGCTTTCCCTATTATTATTATTACTTTCCAATTCAGTAAAAATGCATTTATACATTAGAAGGGATATTCCAGAAATGTCAGGAGGCACCCATGGGCTATTTTGAGGAATCATCCTGGCATTTGCCTGGAGTGATCTGGGAAAATCATGTAAATGCTATCTGACGGTTAACACTAGGTGTTGTCATTTGGTAGAATGTATGTTGAATCTTGATCTGTTCTTGGTCAGGCCATCCAGATTTCCATTTTCCACAGTTTCTGAAAATTGCTTGAGGGGAATTTTGTATCATTTTCTTCAAAATTGAATGGTTGAATTCCTTCCTCATTCATTGTTCTTTGTCAATTCTCAATTGCAATAGTATCGAAGAACCATAAAGCTCCAGAAATAAAACCTTACCTCTCTTAAATCATGGTTTCATTTATCTATATCAGCTATGATGTTTTTTGTTGTATAAATTTCCAAATAATCTAATGAGCATGCTGAGTGAGCAGTAGTGTTGAGGTAATCAGGCAGTCTCTGCTAGGCCCTGCCATCCAGATTTTAGTTTCCCATGGTTCCTCAAAATCACTTCAGATAAATGCAAGATCATTTCTTCATAAGTTCTATTACTATTTTATTTACTGCATGATGACATCTAATAATTACATTACGGGCAAGATGTAAAGCACTAACAAAAGATTAAATTTAATTAACAAAATAACGCCAGTGCAACTGTTTTATGTAGTTTTATTGCTGTACGCGTTTCGCCTCTCATCAAGGCATCAGCAACGTGTACGGCAATAAACCTACATAATACAGTTGCATTGGCGTTATTTTATTAATTAATTTACTGAGCAACTGTGGAAAAATGACCAACAACAACATTGCAAAGATTAAATTATTTATGATAAAGAATTCATTTGTATAATATACACGATAACTTTGCAGTGCCTTTAATAAATCAGAAAGGCTACAGGAGCAGTCACTAAAGGCTTTCTTGTAGTCCTTTATAGAATTATTTCTCTTTTGTTAGACCAGTATGTTTAGATGATATTCTGGACCAAAATTTTATTTTGCAAAAAAAAAAAAAAAAAAAAATCAGCATATTTGCATTGGAATAACACCTCCTGCATAAGTTTTGATTTTCCTTTCTTTGAATTATGTCCTAGTCTATGTATATATTATGTTGTATTTCTCATTATTTCCTTTTTTTTAAGAATATGCTGGAAGATGTCAAACAAGAGAATTCAGAAATGGCACCTGTGACTGATAGGTAAGGTGTTTCCTTGTTATTAAACAATAAGCTACTGTTGTAGAAATTTATATTACTTTAAAATCTGATCATGACACTCTGAAATATAGATCATTCTGCTTAACATAAATCCTTGTTCTGTTGTGAATAATTTACCTGTTGTTGATAAAACTCAGTACTAGAATAACAAGTGTAAGATATTATGTTTTTCAAGGCACAAATAAAATAAAATAATTGAATTTTATGACATCATTAAAATAATTTAACTCACATGTCTTGTTGCGGATTAATTTGGTATTATCATATATGCAAATAGGCATGTCCAAGTGGGAGAAAAAACATTTACCTTATTGACTCGTGGTAACGCTCTCTCCTCACATTTGGGAGGGTACAGGTTCTAATCCCATTCTGGCCATCCAGATTTAGGTTTCCTCTGTTTTCCGCAAACCACTCCAGGCAAATGCTATGGCCGAATTCCTTTACCTTCCTTGTCACCAGTCCTTTTATGCCTCTAATGACCTCAATGTTGATGAGGTGTAAAGCCATAGTACAAAAAAATGCTGGCTCCTTAAGTTTTGTAACTTTTGTCGATTAAGTGCTATGATGCTGGAAAATTTCTTTGCATTTGTTAGAAACAAATTGCTTATTATATTAAGTAGTTAACATGCTGTTTTATGAATCATTACTAATTATTATTGACCTTTTAAATTCGAGTACTATCTTATTCTCAAAGAAATACAGGCATTTGACATTGGTTAGCCCTACAAATAATTAATATTTTTTTACTTAATTATTTAGCCTTTTATTTCATAGCTTATTATTGTTTACCACATCTTACTTTATCCTTATAAGTATCTGATTCCCATGTTTCTCCTTTGTTTCTTTATTTTTATTTAGAAAAGAACAACAAAAACAAAAAAGGATAGATCACCCATTCACAAAAACTGTAGCCTGGAGGTTCAAGAGTTTTCTCTCAGGTGCACCCACCCTGTGCTATGTAATTACAAATTTAAGGAGCTAAACATTCATCCCCATCCCTTCCAACTGGCTATAAAATATGCTCTTGCAGCATGCTTTGTATTGCTCAGAGGTCATGACTATGATACAGGTATATGATTTTCCTACATGCTGTGTGGATTCATCTCGGTTTTATTGCTAGGTAGGCCGTAGTAATCCTTGTCATCTGAGCCCAGGAACATATCATACATCAAGAAAATGTATTCGAGATACCATTTGTATATTAACAGTGAGAAGATGAGGGTAGTAGCATTCCAGTGACAATTAGATGAAGTTGATATTTGGACAAAAGATATAATTTCCACCGAGCGTGGTGGTGTAACGGATAGCGTTCTGGCCTCGCATTCGGGAGGACGGCGGTTCGAATCCCCGTCCGGGCATCCAGATTTGGGTTTTCCATGGTTTCCCCAAATCACTCCAGGTGAATGCCGGGATGCTTCCTTCAAAAGGCCATGGCCGAATTCCTTCCCATTCCTTGCCCCCATCCTTTCCCGTCTCTAAAGACCACGTTGTTAAAAAGGGACGTTAAACTGTAAAAAAAAAAAAAAAAAAAAAAAAAAAATATATAATTTCAACCTGTTACTCTGACAATTCCATGATATAAAATTTCCGTACATACTAAGAAATGTGTGGGATATAAGACTTGTACCCAATGCAAAGACAATTTCCCAGTTTAAATTACCGAGCGTGGTGGTGTAACGGCTATTATTCTATCCTCGCATTTGGGAGGACGGTGGTTCGAATCCCCATCCGGGCATCCAGATTTTAGTTTTCCATGGTTTCCCAAATCACTCCAGGCAAATGCCGGGATGCTTCCTTCAAAGGCCATGGCCGAATTCCTTCCCATTCCTTGCCCCCATCCTTTCCTGTCTCTAAAGACCACGCTGTTAGAGAGATGTTAAGCAATTAAAAAAAGGTTTAAATTTTACTTGAATAAGAACATAGGCCTAAACATTGTGTTTTATGTGTTCGTGGAGTTTTAACTCCTCCCTTCGAGTGTGGTGAGTGGTGGGTGTATGTTATCTTTCCTTTACATATAAATATTGCCTCTCCTATTACATTTGTGCTGAGAAAGTAATAATGCAAATGATTTATTTTAAGACATGTCAGCCCTTAAATAGGTGTGAGAAATATTTTGCTTTTTGTGTATTTGTAAAATTGATAAAGCATCATAGTCAGTATATTTATGTAGGTTTTACTATCTATCTTATTGAAATTTTTGATGTAAACTAGATTGCAAAATTTCTACCTAAATAAAATCATTGATTGTTATACTTTATCAATTTTACAAATACACAAAAGGAAATCTTTTCCTCACACAATGTCCCTGGTTTTTATTTTGTTTTAAATCAATGAGATAAACCTTTCTATTATAGAAAGCGTAGTGAATACACACTATATAGCAAAAACTTGACTCGGAAAAATGTCTCGTAACTTCTTGTCACCAAACAGCCATGAGACTTGGTCTCATCTTTAAAAACTATTTTTTATTTTATTTCTTTTTGTAAGCTAATCATTTGTTCAAAGTCATTGGTAAAAAATGGCTGTTTTATATAACTTGACCAAGGCAACATATTTTTTTTCTCCATGAGAGATTATAAAAGTTTTGCGTGGATAATCCATGTAGCAAAATGAATTATTAATGTGCTTTAAATAGGCTATGTACAAAACAAGTGGTATGTTTCATGAGCTTTCATATACAAAACTCGATTCAGCTTTTTGACCTAGTTTTAAGGTTGGCAAAGTGGTATAATGGGGTTCCCTAATTGGAGTGTGGATTCGCATCCCAAACCTGATGAATCCTCTTGAATACACATTGGGTCTATGAAAGATGACCAGCATATTTGCCTCAGGTATCGACCATGTAATAACTGAATTCACTTGTATTTCATCCTTATTATATTTTTGATAGAGTAGCCTCATCTCTCAGTATTTAACATATTTGAGATTGCATCTATTTCCAAAGACTCCAAGAAATTAAAGTACTGAATTTTATATTCCAAATATTAAACAAACACATAACCACTAACCAAATGATATATACCTGCACAAGACAAAAGTCACTCACACCCTAAAGATATCACTCTAACATGCACCCAAACTCACATGCAGGAAAGGAACTGCATGTTTTATACTACATGGGCCACTTCAATATTTGTTTATTCTGACAAATATATAATCAGTTTCAATATTTCTTTAAATGAATTTATTACGTTTGACTTACTATTTAAAACACAATTTTGCAAGACATATAGTGAATTCTATTTACAAATAATTTGTTTACAATTTTATTTATTGAATTCAATTTTAAATATAATCTAAGGTATGGAATAGTCAATAGCCCTCCCTCGACAATTCTGATTTTGAAATAGCTGTCATTAGCTTAAAGAACAATGGAGCTACTTAATACAGAAATTCTGTTAAACGCCCCATAAGATAAATTCTACCAATGTTGTGATTAAACATTCAAGTTCGACCAATAGTATAAAAAGATTCTGGGGGACATAATAATATAAAAATGTTAATGTTGTGGTTCCTTAAGGTACTTTCAATTTTTTTTTCTCACTTGAGGCCTTACACTTCATCAAAGTCATTAGAGCAGAGAAATTCTGACAGAATGAATGAGAAGGTATTGAGCAATGGCATTTATGAAAGAACCTTCCTATCATTTTCCTGGAGTGTTATTTTACAAAACCATAGGAAACCGAAATTTAAACGGCTCCTTGATGACTCGAATCTGTTTCCCCTGAACACAAGGCCAGAGCATCACTACTCATCTACAATTCTTGGTACTCCCTTATAACATCGATTCAAGTACTAAGTTTTTTCTGATTAACACTATCATTAATGATATTAATTGCTCTTCCTGTTGTCATCTCGCTTTTTACTTCAAAATTTAAATGCTTCTCCAACCAAGAGCTTATGTACTTGTAAACTGGTGTAATTGAACTCTGTTAACACCACTTTCTTGTAGTGGGTGCTCTTTGGTGAGTATGGTGCAGGGTTTGAGTCCCACAGATGACACAAGAGTTTGTTTTTATTTCTGAGTGGATATTGATTAATTGTCTATTGGAAGTGATATCACTAAACTGTCCGATTATATCTTCTTGATATTTCTTCTTGTCAGGTTGATGGTCTTCTGTCTTGACACCAGGTAATTGTTGATAGAGCAGTATTGCTGATTGTGTAGACAAAAAGCTATTGAAAACAACTAAAGTCTGCCATAGATGTTATATTTTTTATTAAAACAAATGCTGCATAAGTTCTTTGTGGCTTGTGTGTTATTACCCTGATATGGATTAGAAAGGTTTTACATTAAAAAAACTAGAGGTTACAGGAAAGTTCAGGTTTATTGCGATTACATATACACAGACAGTTTCACAAACACAGAATGTAACTCCTAATCCATGCAATATGTTAGCCGCTATCCCTGCTTTGATGAATTTGGATGATTATGGCTGAAATGAGATAAGCGCTTAGATCAAATGTCACTACATGAGCTCTCAGCAAAGACTTCCTGAGTACATATGCACGAGGAAGTGCTGACACCATATCACATGTAGGCACGGTGTTGTGTTGTGGCTGGCAAACTGCGGCCACTAACAACGAGCTTAAATTCATTCCTTAATACAAAATATTACAGGGGTTTATTTGGTCCCCTTACACTGGATTTCTTCAAATTGGTTTAATTCAGTCTCTTTACAGTGATGTAGCTTTCTATATGATGTACCAAACTTAAATACAATCCTCGCTGAGATCGCTAAATACTTTGTTGCTTTTCTCAGTTTCTGTTAAAAAAATTCCTCTCCATTCACTTGCAAAGCCAATTAGCCCTAATAGTTCCAGTATTGTATGGCGTATCTGTATGCTGTTTACAGTCCTATATCCCAGCATACTGTATCTCCAGTTGAGCCTTGTGGGTATTGTTGAGTCAGAAGTTGAGTAATGGCCATTTTTGGGTAATACAAGGTGGCAACAGGACTCCCATAAAATTTTCCATACTCTCAACATATCCAAAAAGTGATCATGGTTTTTGATTATTTGCATAAACAATGGTGGCTTCTGTTGATCTTCCGACTTGAAATACACTTTGTTTTCAGTTTTATTTCCAATACCTTACTGTAGTTTTGTTTGTTGTATAGAATCAGCTCATTTAAATGCTATAGAGATTGAGTGGCTTAGTTTCTGTTTGGTGCTGCATATTACAATGGAGGCATGTATTATGATTTGATAATGAGCTACTGTGAAAAATGGTATATTTATTAACATAAAGTTCACAGAATTTTTATTGTTTTTATTCATACTTCCTGTAATATATATTATATGTTGGTGTAACTGTCTTTTATTTTTAATATTTTATTTTTTCAGTTAAAATTTTTTCGCTATTTTTCCCTTTCTTTAGATCCTTGTTTAAAGCACCATCATTATCAGAACTAGTCTGTGTGTTCTGTGCACAGACATTTTTATCTTGGTGCTCTCTAACAAAACACGTGTTCAGCCATGTCTCAGCTGTATCTGCCCCATTATATGATTGTACATACAGCTCTGGAATATTCGAAGATGCAGTGAAACTACAGATTCATAAGTATACTAATAGAACTTCACAAAGAAGTTAAATGATCACTAGTTCCTATTTAATATTTTTGATTCAAGTTTTTTGATTTCGGATTTTTTTTAAAACTGTGACTATCTCTGTAAAATTTATGCACTATAACTAGAGTTATGTGTACCTGATTATATCACTTTAAGTAAATGACAAGTTATGTGAGATCCTATAATTAATAACAAGAAATGATAATTTATGCAATTGCCTTTGTAAATATTCGGTTGATTGTTGTGTGTGTGCTGTTATAAATTAAGAGCACTTCTGAAATACGAGGGTGAATCAAAAAGTAATTTACACTAGCTCACCGTGCGAGCACACTGTGTGTTGTGGCCAATGCAGAGCAAGCTACAGAAATTGCCGACACGTCCGATAGGAAGGCTGGTGTGGTATTTTGTCGTGTTGTGTGCGCATAGTGAGCTAGGCTCAGTGATGCGTCAACTGGATTTTCACTCCAAATTGGAGGTGCCTACAACAATCAGATTTCTATGGGCTAAACTGCTCAGTTGCCCTTCCATTCATCATGAAATCACAGCTTTATATGGTGAGCATACAATTCCTTGGCCGCTTATTGTCATGTGGTGTAAGAAATTATGGGCTGGGCAAACAGATCACACAGATTAATATCACGAAGGCAGGCCCACAATGTTCCATACTGTTGCCAATATTAACTATATATATATGGGATAGTTAGGGAATCAGTGCATAACTTGCCAGCATATCAAACATTTTGCCTGGCACTGTGTTCTCCATCATTCACCAGCACCTTGGATTTTGTGAACTATGTCAAAAAATGGTATATGAGGCGATTTTTTAAGTAAGAACCGGTCGGCGATATCCTCTTAAATCTCACACGAACGAAATTGAGCGCTGCGCACACTATTCTGGCATCATATGAGCACGCATAGACGCAGTTATCGCCAAGTTAGCGGCGTGTACACTTCGTGGTGAGCAATGGATGTGTTTAAGACGATCCAGAATCCTGCCGCATGTGAAATAAGGTCAG